>PVHX01002833.1:0-157440 GCA_004024805.1 Geosciurus inauris
CAAAACCTCTCGCAAAAGCCTCAGATCCTCCAGTTGGAACTCTCTCTGCCTCTTCTCATTTTCTGAAGTGCTCTCTACTTACAGCTCTGGTCAAAGACCACCTGGACTTACTGA
Organism: Geosciurus inauris; assembly: GCA_004024805.1. Classification (NCBI taxonomy): domain Eukaryota; kingdom Metazoa; phylum Chordata; class Mammalia; order Rodentia; family Sciuridae; genus Geosciurus; species Geosciurus inauris. The sequence continues at coordinate 115 of PVHX01002833.1, forward strand.
CTGTCCTATGGTGGCGCTGTCTTGTGTGCCTTTCTCTTCATGCCTAGAGTCAAGCCTTAGACGCCAAGGAGGGTCATGACGTGGGTGTCTTGTGAAATTCAACATTTGTTTCTGAGGGCATTAAAGAACACAGAAATTCCTTTGAGTAATTAGGATGGCAATAAATGACCCAGTTTGTGCTACTTGAAACAGAGCAGCAGACTCTTAGTGGTGGTGTAGCTTGCCTTGGAAACCAGCTGTGGCTGTACCTTTTTTTCTGATCCATGCACAGCAGCCTCCAAAGGAACTTGAAACTTCCTAATGCAGAAGTGCAGGTGATTGTGCACTGCTACTATAGGGAGGTGGCTGTCACTGACACATATTTCAATGTTAGGAGGAGGTTCCAGGTAAATGGAGATATGGTAATAGTTTCCAGATAGATAGGGAATGCTGCTGGCTCAATGCTTGTCCCCTTTGAGTTGGTGGGCAATGAAAAGTGCCCTTTCTTTGGCTCAAATCGCTTCTTCCTGTTGGTTGATTTTTTTTCCCCAAAAGAAGAGCACACTGCCTACTGAATTATACAAAGATACAGCTCTATTCTGCTTGTTGTGGAAGAGGCTCATTGTTCTTAATTTATTGTTAATACATTTTCTTCAGGACAGCTTTATTATACAAATAACCATTACGAAATAAAGTTTAAAAATCACAAAGACTTAAGTGGAATTTTAAATATTTCCTATAATTATTTCTCAATAGCATATGGAGTAGCAAATGTCCAGAGTAGAGGATACTAACGGAGATATTTACAGGAAAGGAAAAAAAAAGGACACATGAAATATGGTTTGGCCAGGTTTAATACACACAGAATACACTTTAATACTTTCATATGGTCTGAATAATATCCCCATATTGATTTTTTCCTCGTTTCTACCAACTCCACAGCAAATGTACGACAATGGTTCATTGATTTATTGTGAGTGTAGCAATGGGTTTATAACGGCATGAATCATGCCGATTGCTCAATTCACCACATGCCTTAATAAAAGTTTCACTTTAATAAAACTGAGCTAAGGCAAATATGCCCAGAGGCTGGCCTGACATTCCTTATACATTACCCTGCCTCAGGAAATTATTGCCATATATTTTACAGCAGCTACAGTAGGCTGGGGGATCAGGATTAAAATGTACTAACTACTGTGATATTTAACAGAACTCCTGCGTGCCCAGTTAACCCTCACAGGTACAAAATGAACAGAGCAATTAGGAGACAGCATGGGGCAGGAACCGAGCTGGACTGAGAGGCAACTGATCGGGAATCCGAGCTGGCCCTTGTGGATCTACGAGAGCTGCCTAAGCCCCCTGTACAATGGAGGTCAAAGTGCCTTTCCTGATTCCCTCCCAGAGCTGGTAGGAGCATCACATGGAAAAGAAGCTCAGTGCACGAAAAACTACAAATGCTAGGCAAACATGAGGTGACTGTGCCACCCCCAGGGAGAGGGCCTGCAAGACACATCGACACAGCTCTGTGAACTATGTTTTTGGTAAGACCAATCATTATGGTTGTGTATAATAATGTGTTTGCATAAATAAGTAACTGATATTATTCTCTTTATAAAAGTTGAACGGTTTAAACATGAAAAGTCAACCTTTCTAATAGAGTTGCATTATTCTTTTATAAACTATGAATTGCTTTTGTCTTCCCTTTTGAGAGTTGAAAACACCCCCACCACACCTGAATTCTGTTAGAAAAAATTAAGCAGAGTGTGAGAGAGCAGGCAATGGTGAATGGTGGGCGCTGCTGAAGTGACTTATTACCTGCTCACTATTGCTCTGGAAGAAATCATGATTAGACGATCCATACGCTGCTCAGTGCTGACTGGTGCAACGTGTATTAGTCCTTAAGACCAAGGAAGCCTCTTTGGCTTTTCTAATCAATACCAATCACTGGAGTCTTATTCTAGGATGTTGAATATCCTAAGGAGGTGACATGATCCTATGAAAGAGCCAGACAGCTTTGGCCTTGCTATATGATGCCGGACCAGGTACAAAATCTCTCTGGGCCTGTTTCCTCATATGTTAAATGGGAATTACGTTGCTGAAGTGACAGATGTAAAATGCCCGGGCTTATGATAGACATTCAGCAATGCAGTTCCTACACCCATCTCACCTCCTTTGTAGTAATTCATCTCCATTTTCACAAGTGGCTCCCACAGGTAGCTCTTTTCTATTTTCACGCTTCCTGCATTTCCCGAGGCAGTGGTGGAGCAGCGAATGCACTGCACTGCCCTGCATCCTGCTCTGGGTCCCCTGAGAGGGGAATGGGCTTCCTCTCTGCTCCCTCGGCCCCTTCCTCACATTTAGCACTGGCAGGACCAGGCTGCGTGCATTTCAATACTTGCCTGGCCCCCAGTCAGAAGAGGGAGGGAAAGGACTTTGTTACTTTTCTCAACTTTGTTTCCCTTGTATTGAACATTGTGTCTGTTTTAAGTAAATGACTGCATAAACAAATGAGGAATAAATAACTGAATTAGTGATGTACAACCAGGTACATCTCAAAGATTATCTTTACAAAAGCAGATTTGATTGTGAGCTTTGAAAATCAGGAAATTCTGGTGAGCCAATTTATAATTGAAAGTTGCTTCTTGCAAGGGAGATGCGCAACAATGCTACATGATGATGCTTATGGACTACTTGCTAGGTGCTGAGCATGAAGCTGATCACTGTGCATACTTCACATCATCAGCCCTTACAACAACTCTATGACAGTCGTACCATTACTATTTCCACTTTATATCTTGATATATTGGAGCTTGGGGAGATTAAATAACCTTACCAATGTCATAGAGCTAACAATGACTGAGCTTGGATTTGATTCCAGAGCCTTGTGCTCCAGCTTCTATGTGGTACTGAGTGAAGAGGAGCCAGAGGTGAGGGATACCAGAAGCACTGACATCCTCAGAGGAGCTGAGGTTAGAATGGAGGGCTTATAGTTTCCCTGTGAACCAGCTCACCATTACATGGCTGTCCTTGTGAGCTTGACCTTGCCTGCTCCATACTCTGAGGTTTTGTGATTTTTTTTTTTTTTCTCACTCTCACCCAACAGGGGCAGCTGAAATAAAACCCACCATGATCGACCAGGAACTGAGCTGTCAAGAGGAATGAAAAATCCAGGGGCAACTGCAGTCTTACCATTCATTAATGGGTTTATCGGGAACTCTCTTGACATTGAGCTCTAACTACAACATTTAAGAAAATCCCAAATTTGAAAATAAATAAGTTGGCTGACATACAGACATTTTACATATGAGTTTAATAAAATAGATTTTTCTTTTTGAAATCTTTGGTAATCTCTGAAATATATCAACGGCAACCCAGGAACATTGTATCCCAAGTTGTGATTCATGAAATGAAACGGAAATGTATTATGTAATTCAATTGGGAGAGTCCTGCCCAGAGCTCATTAGGGCTGCTGCTGGTGATGTGGACGGCACTCCGCAGGCTCTGTGGTCTGGGCATGCTTCTCTTGGTCCTTACCTCCCTTTCCTCTGAGGACATTTTGACCCAATATCGTCACCCTTTTAAAAATAGCATTCTTGAGTATTTTACTCATGGATGAGAATAATTCAGGGTAAATTTTAGGAAAAACTGTGAATTGTTTCCTCTCTCCTCCCACTTCACCACTATCCCATCTTGTGATGACTCAGGCTGGGGTCTGACTCATGGCCTTTCCATTAGGCTCTGGCTTCAGACCAGGCATAGCCCATGTGCTGGGCAGGTGGACACCACAGTGTCATCTGAGGTAACTGGAGCCCAGAAAAATGAAGGGACTTCCCAGGGTCATATGGCTCTTATGTCACAGCTGAAACTATCTCCAAAGTCCCCAAATGTTTTCCTGTGTTTGTTTGCTTGCTTTTAGTCGATCACACAGCCAGAACGTGCAAAGCCTAGTTTTCCTGACATAGGCAGATTTCCATGAAAACAAATGAGAAAGTGAGGGGGAAAGCACTGTTCTAGAAAGTATTTGTCTTCTAGTTTTATCTGATTTTTGTGGCACTTCTGTGGGTTTCATTTTTTAAAAAAATTGTTGATATATAATTCATATTACATAAAATCCATCCTTTTAACCATTTGAAAGTAAAATTCAGTGGAGTTTAGTTCAGTAACAATGTTGTGCAACCATCTCCACCATCTAGTTCTAGGATGTCTTTATAACCATGAAAAAAAACCTTGCATATATTAAGCATTCAATTCCTTTCCCTTCTCCCCTGATGCTCTGGAAATCACTAATGTACTTCCTGTCTTTGTGGATTTACTGATCCTGGATATATTGTATAAATAGAATCATACACCACGTGCAGGTTTGTGACTGGCTTCTTCCAATTAGCTTAAGGCTCATCCATGTATATATCAGCACTTCGTTCCTGTTATGGCTACATAATATTCCATTGTATATATATACCATACTTTATCCATTCACAATTGATAGACATTTGGGTTCATGGCCTACCTAAATTGATCCAGGAGGATATAGAAAATTTAAACAGACCAGTTTCAAGTAAGGAAGGCATCAAAAGCATCAAAAGCATCAAAAGCATACCAACAACAAGAAGCCCAGGATCAGATAGATTCTCAGCTGAGTTCTACTAGACCTTTAAAAAAGAACTTATACTAATCCTCCTCAAATTGTTCCATGAAGTAGAAAAGGAGGGAACTCTTCCAAACACATTCTATGAAGCTAGTAGCTCTGACACCAAAATCAGACATCAAAGAAAGAAAACTTCAGACCAATATCCTTGATGAACATAGATGCAAAAATAATTAACAAAATATTGACAAATTGCATACAAAAACATATTAAAAAGATAGTACATTATGATCAAGTAGGTTTTATCCCAGAGATATAAGGTTGGTTCAACATATGAAAATCAATAAATGTAATTCATCACATAAATAGACTTAAAGACAAGAATCACCCAGTGGCTAGAGAGGCTGAGGCAGGAAGATTGCAAGTTCAAAGCTAGCCTCAGCAATTTAGCGAGGCCCTAAGCAACTCAGTAATATCCTGTCTGTAAATAAAAATACAAAAAAGGGCTGGGGATGTGGCTCAGTGGTTGAGTGCCCCTGGGTTCATTCCCCAGTACAAAAAACAAAACAAAACAAAAAAACCCAGACAAGAATCACATAATTATTTTAACAGAGGCAGAAATAGCATTTGACAACATAAAGCATCTATTCATGTTTAAAACACTAGAAAAAGTAAGGATAAAGGGAACATACCTCAACATTGTAAAAGCTATATATGACAAACCCAAGGACAACATCATTTTAAATGGAGGAAAATCCGAAAGCATTCCCTAAAAAACAGGAACAAGACAGGGATGCCAACTTTTACTACTTCTGTGCAACATAGTTCTTGAAACTCTTGCCAGAGAAATTAGGCAAAAGAAAGAAATTAAAGGATATGAATAGGAAATAAAGAGTGCAACTATGTTTGTTTGCTGACACCGTAGTTCTATATTTAGAAGACCCAACATCTCCACCAGAAAACTTCTAGAACTTATAAATGAATTTGTCAAAGCAGCAGGAAACAAAATTAACACCCAGAAATCACTTGCATTCCTATACTCCAAAGATGAATCAGATGAAAGAGAAATTAGGAAAACCATCCCATTCTCAATAGCCTCGGGGGGGAAAAATCTTGGGAATCAATCTAACAAAAGAAGTGAAAGACCTCTACAATAAAAACCACAAAAAAATAAAGAAAGAAATTGAAGAAGACCTTAGAAAATGGAAGGATCTCCCATGCTCTTGGATAGGCGGAATTAATATTGTCAAAGTGGCCATACTACCAAAAGGGCTATATAGAATTTTCATCAAAATTCCAATGACATTCTTTATAGAAACACAAAAAGCAGTTGTGAAATTGATTTGGAAAATTAAGAGGCCCCGAATAGCCAAAGCAATCCTTAGCAAGAAAAGCAAAGCAAGAGGCATCACAATACCAAACCTTAAATTATACTGCAGAGCTATAGTAACCAAAACAACATAGTATTGGCACCAAAACCAGCAAGGAAACCAATGAAACAGAATACACAGAGAAAATCCCAGAAATATATGTTACCTCATACTAGACAAAGGTGCCAAAAAATTCAGTGGAGAAAAGATAACTTCTTCAACAAATGGTGCTGAGAAAACTGGAAATCCACATATAATAGAATGACATGTTCCTTACTCTGCACAAAAGTCAGCTCAAAGTGGATCAAGGACCTAGGCGTTAGACCAGAAACCTGCACCTACTGGAAAAAAACGTAGGCCAAACACTCTAACATGTCAGCTCAGGAACTGACTTCCTTAACAAGACTCCTAAAGCACAAGAAGTAAAATCAATAATCAAAGTGGGATAGCATCAAATCAAAAAGCTTCCTCACAACAAAGGAAACAATCAAAAGCCTGAACAGAGAGTGTACAGAATGGGAGAAAATCTTTGCCACCAGCACCTCAGATAAGGGGTTAATTTCCAGGATAAAGAGCTCAAAAAACTTAATGCAACAAAACAAAACAAAACAAAAAAACACAAATAACCCAATCAATCAATAGGCAAAGAAACTGAACAGATACTTTTTGCATTTATAAATTATGCTTTTTTAGATTCCTTATAGATATGGTCACACAGTTTTCTTTCAGTGCCCCTGGCTTATTTCACTTAATGTCCTCAAGGTTCATCCATATTGTTGCAAAAGATAAAATTTCCTTTTTTAAGGCTGAATGACATTACATTAAATATGATATATATGTCACATTTTCTTTATTCATTCATCAGTTGATGGACATGGACACTTAGACTAATTCCAAAACTTGGCTCTTGTAAAAATAGCTGCAATGAACATTGGTATGTAGACATCTCTTTGACATAGTGATTTCATCCTTACTAACCACATTTATGTGTTCTTTATAGTAATGTGATGTTTGAGCCACATACCCATCTTTACATTGGGTTGTTTCATTTTTATGGTTGAGTCACACAAATTCTTTATATATATTTCAGATGCTAATATATCCTTACAAGATATGTTATTTGCAAATGTTTTCTCCCATTCTATGGTAATGTGTTTTCACTTTTGTGCAAAGAACGTTATCAAAAAAGTGAAAACAATTTTATTTTGATCAATTTAGTTTATTGTTTTCTTTTGTTCCTTAAGAATTTACTATTGTATTTAAGAAACTATTGTCTTAACCATGGACCTGAAGACCTATACTTATTTCTAAGAGGTTAAGTACTTTAGCTCTTACATTTAAGAGCTCTTACATTTAAGAGCTAAAGTACTCTCATCTACTCTGAGCCCCTTTTACATGTGGTGTGAGGCAATGTTCCTGAGCTGTTCTCTGTGGGTATCCAGTTGTCCCAACATCGTTTGCTGAAGACTATTATTTCTCTATGAGTGATTTTGTTACCCATGTTAGAAATAAATTAGCCATAGATGTGTGAATACTGACTTCTAAGCTGTTAATTCCATTCTGCTGATCTATGTGTCTATCCTTATGCTCTTACCACACTGGTTACTATAACATGAGAATAAACCTAGAATTTTGAAATGTGACCAAAGATCTTTTTCAGGATCTTTTGGCTATTCAGGATCTCTAGCAATTTTATATGAATTTTAGGATCATCTTGCCTAGTTTTGCAAAAAAGTTCATTAGAATTCTGACAGATATGGCTTTTAATCTGCAGATAAATTTGGGAAATATTGCCATCTTAACAATATGAAGTCTTTTAAACAAGAAACACAGGATGTTTTCCCAATTTATTTGGTCTTTAATTTCATTCAACAATGTTTTAATGTTTTTAGTTCAAGACTTGTGCCTCCTTGGTTAAATTTATTTATAAACACTTTATTCTTTCTGATACTGCTTTTAATGGAATTATTTTCTTAATTTTCATTGCAAATATCTAGAAATAAAACTGAATTTTGTATGTTTGTCTGATATTCTTCAACTTTGCTGAACTTGTTTATCAGCTTTAATAATTTTTGTGGATTTTCCAGTGTACTCAATTTGTTTTTACTTTTTATATTTATTCTACTTAGGTATATATAACAGCAGAATGCATTTTGATTCATTTTACACAAATGGAGCACGACTTTCATTTCTCTTGTTGTACACGATGTAGAGTCACACCGTATGTGCAGTCATACATATACCCAAGGCAATGATGTCTATCTTATTCCACCATCTTTCCTGCCCCCATACTCCCTCCCCTCTCCTCCTCCCCTTTGCCCAAAGTTCCTTCATTCTTCCTGTGCCCCCCTCCATTATGGATCAGCATCCACTTATCAGAGAGAACATTCAGCCTTTGGTTTTGGGGGATTGGCTTACTTTGCTTAGCATGATATTCTCCACCTCCATCCATTTACCTGCAAATGCCATAATTTTATTCTCTTTTATTGCTGAGTAATATTCCATTGTGTATATATACCACAGTTTCTTTATCCATTCATGTATTGAAGGGCATCTAGGTTGGTTCTACAGTTTAGCTATTGTGAATTGAGCTGCTATAAACATTGAAGTGGCTGCATCACTGCAGTATGCTGTTTTTAAGTCCTGTGGGTATAGACCAAGTAGTGGGATACCTGGGTCAAATGGTGGTTCCATTCCATGTTTTCTAATGAATCTCCATACTGCTTTCCAGATTGCAGTCCCACCAGCAATGGATGATTTGCCTTTTCCTCCACATCCTTGCCAACACTTGTCATTGTTTGTATTCTTGATAACTGCCATTCTGATTGGTGTGAGCTTTAGGAGTCTTGTTAAGGAAGAAAGGTCCTAATCTAAAGTGATGAAGGTCTGGGCCTCCTTTTTCTTTTATTAGGTGCAGGTCTAATTCTGGTCTAATTTCTAGGTCCTTGATCCACTTTGAGCTGAGTTTTGTGCATGGTGAGAGAGAAGGGTTTAGTTTCATTTTTCTGCATATGGATTTCCAGTTTTCCCAGCAACATAGTCCTTGAAACTCTAGCCAGAGCAGTTAGATGAAAGAAATTAAAGGGATTTGAATAGGAAAAGAAAAACTCAAACTGTCATTATTTGCCAATGATATGCAGAAAACTTCTAGAATTAATAAATGCATTCAGCAAAATAGCAGGATATAAAATTAATACCCATAAATCAAGTGCATTTCTATACATCAGTGATGAATCCTCTGAAAGAGAAATTAGGGAAACTACCCCATTCACAATAGCCTCAAAAAAAAAATACTTGGGAATCAATTTAACAAAAGAAGTGAAAGAACTCTACAAAGAAAACTACAGGACACTAAAGAAAGAAATTGAAGAAGATCTTAGAAGATGGAAAGATCTTCCGTGCTCTTGGATAGACAGAATCAATATTGTCAAAATGGCCATACTACCCAAAGTTCTATGCAGATTTAATGTGATTCCAATTAAAATACCACTGTCATTCCTTATAGAAATAGAAGGAAATCATGAAATTTATTTGGAAGAATAAGTGACCCAGAATAGTCAAAGCAATCCTTAGCAAGAAGAATGAAGCAGGAGGCATCACAATTCCAGACCTTAAACTATACTACAAAGCTATAATAACAAATATGGCACGGTACTGGCACCAAAATAGACATGTAGACAAATAGTACAGAGTAGAGAACACAGAGACAAACCCACATAAATACAGTTATCTCATACTAGACAAAGGTGCCAAAAACATATATTGGAGAAAAGATAACCTCTTCAACAAGTGGTGCTGGGAAAACTAGCGTGCTCTATTTGTAAGATCTTGCCATCAGTGATCAGAGATAGTTTTACACTCATCTTTTCACTTAGAATAACTTTTTCCATGCTTAATTTCTCTTGGTAGAACTTCCAGTACTAAACTCAGTAGGCCAGAGTGGACATTGTTTTCTTATTCTGAACTTAAGAGGTGGAGGCTTTCAGTCTTTATCATTAACTGTAATGTTAGCTATAGGTTTTTCATCAATGCCCTTTCTTATTTTGAAGACTTTTCCTTCTATTTATATTCCTGCTTTGTTGAGTGATTTTTTCTTTTTAATCCTGGAAAGGTGCTAGATTTTGTAAAAAAATTTTTTTAAAAACCCCACTTTTCCTGCATCAGTGAGATGATCCTGTGGGTTTCCCTGCTCTTCTTTTTATTAAATAGCTTATTATCTTGCTTAATTTTTATGTGTTCAACAAAATTTGCCTTTCTTGAATAAATACCACTTAGCTGTAGTGTAAAATCCTTTTAATATGCTGTTGGATTCAGTATGCCAGAACTTGTTGAGGCATTGTGCATCTGTATTTTTATAGGACATTGGTCTATAGTTTTCTTTTTCTCTTTCTACTTTTGAATTTTAAATCCAGGTCCTTGAATGTGCTAGGCAAACCCTCTACCACCCAGCTCCATCCAAGCCCTCTAGTTTTCTGTTTCTTCCTTTCTTCCTCTCTTCCTCTTTCCCTCCCTCTCCTTTTCTTCCTCTTTTTTTGTGTGAAAACTTTGACTTATAGGTTAGAGGAATATTGGCTTCATAGAATGATTAGTAAAGTATTCCATCCTCTTCTACATTTTGGAAGAACTCTGAGTTTCTTCTTTCATTCAAAGACACTATCAAAAAAGTGAAAACACATTTATTTTGGTCATATTCAATTTATTATTTTCTTTTGTTCCTTATGACTTTAATATAGTATTTAAGAAACTATTGTGTAAACCATGACCAAACAAGGACCAAAAATGTATCTGGAAGAATTAATGTTAATTTGTTTACTTTTATATTATTTTTTGGTGTCAAAGAATTGAACTTAGAGGCACTTAACCACTGAGTCACACCTCTAGCTCTTTTTGTTTTTATTTTGAGACAGGGTCTTGTTAGATCATTTAGGGCCTCACTAGGTTCCTGAGGCTGGCCTTGAACTTGAGATTAGCCTCCCAAACCATTCAGATTACTGGCATGTGCCACTGTATCCTGTTTAACATTATTAAAAAAAACTTTTATAATTCACCAATGAAAATATCTCATCCTGAGATTTTCTTTGTTTGGTTTGCTTTTCTTTTTTCAGTTTTGAATGACATAGAGTTAAGTTACTGATTTGAGGTCTTCTTCTTTTTTTTTTTTTAAATAGATGCTTATAGCTGAACTTTTCTGTCTGAATACTGTATTCACTGCATCCCATCAGCTTTAGTATGCTGTGTTTTCATTTAAACTTTTTCCAAAATATTTTCTAATTCCCCTTGTGATTTTTTCTTTGATTCATTGGTTTTTTAGGAATGTATCGTTTCATTTCCATATATTTGTAAAATCTCCAGATTTCCTTCCAGAAATCAAATTTCATTTTATTTTTGTCAGAAAAGATATCTTGTATTATTTGTCTTCTTTTTATTTTTTTCTGTTTCCTTTTCTTCCTCCTTCCCACTCCTCCTAGTCTTTTCTCTTCTTTTTTATCAGCAACAAGAAATGATCCCCATGTGCTCTATCACTAAGCTGCACACCCAGTCCTCATTGTGTCTTTTTTTTTTTAAATTTTGAGATGAGATCTTCACAAGTTGCCAAGGCTAGCCTTAAATGTGGGGTCCTCTTGCCTCAGCCTCCCAGGTCACAGGGATTATAGTCCTGTGCCACTGTGCTCAGCTGATTTGTCTTTTTAAATTTTGAGACTTCTTTTGTGAACTCACATATAATATTTCTGAAGAATATTTCATTTGCACTCATGAAGAACATGTATTCTGTTCTTGGATGGAGTGTTCTGCAGATGTCTGTTAGGTCTTGGTTTATAGTGTAGCGAAGTCCTCCGCTTTCTCACTGATTGTGTTAGATAGGTTTTCATTGCTGTGAACAAAATACCACAAGAACAATTTGGAGGAGGAAAGGTTTATCTGGCTCACAGCTTCAGACCTTCAGTCCATGGTCAACCAACTCCATTGCTCTGGGCCCAAGATGAGGCAGAACATCATGGTGGAAAGGCATGGTGGAACATGCTGCTCCACTCACAGTGACCAGGAAGCAGAGAGAGACAAGGAAAGTGGCCACAAGGAAGATGAACCTTCTAGGTCATGTCCCAATGACCTACCTCTTCTAGCCAAGCCTCACTTAACTGTAGTTACCATCCAGTTAGTCCACTCAAACTGGTATGGACTGATTAGTTTACTGCTCTCATTGTTATTTTACCTCTGAATATGCCTGCATTAACACAGAAGCCTAGCAGGGACACATCACATCCAAACCATTATACTGATCTTCTGTCAAATTGTTCTAGTTGTTATGAAAAGCAGGGTATAGGAGTCTGCAACTATTATTGTGGAATTATCTATTTTTGTCTTTAATTCTGTCAATGTTTGCCTCATGTATTTTGAGGCTCTGTATGTTTACAATTTTGTATCTTCTTGATTGACTGCCCTTTTATAATTATCTAATTCCTTCTTTGTCTCTTTCAATAATTTTTTGGCTGCTAAGTCTATTTGTCTGGCATTGTCATAGACATTTGAGTTCTATTTTAGTTATTTTCATATGGAATATCTCTCTTCGTCCTTTCACTTTCAAGATATTGGTGTTGTATATTTAAAGTTTGTCACTTGTAGACAGCCTATGTTGGAAAATATCCTGCTAACCTCTACCTTAAGAGAATTCGAATCTTTGCATCTGAAGTACGTACATATCAGATAGAACATGTGTCTTCTATTTTTTCTACATGTCATATATTTTTTATTCCTTAATTCCTCTGTCTTTTTTGTGTTAGATTTGTTAAACTCATATTTGTTAACATAGTGTTTCAGTTCCCTTTCTTTTGTTTCCTTTAGTATGTATTTTTAGTTATTTTCTTAGCTATTTATTTATTTAGTTATTTTCTTATAATCCTCTAGTTAAAATTAATATAAACATAGTTTCAACAGTATGTGAAACTTTGCTCCCATATAACCCAGTTCCCGTTCTTTACCTCTTTGCATATTGTATCCCTATCAACATAGATTTATAATTATTGTTTTGTGCATTTGTACTTTAAATCACATAGGAATAAAAAGATTACCAACCAAAAATGTATTCATATTAATTTTTACCTTTTCTGTGTGCTTATCTGTACTGATGCTATTTATTTCTCCAGTGGGATGATGTTATTGTCAATTGTCTGTTTATTGCTGCCTGAATAACTCCTTTCAGCATTTCTTGCAGAGAAAGTCTGTTAGTATTAAATATACTCTATTTTTGTTTATCTTGGAATTTATTAATTGCTGCATTAATATTAAACCCATTTTATTTTGTTCACATACCACATAATATACCTCTTAAAATTGTACGATTCAGAGATTTCTTGGGATATACATGTATGACCATTGCCATAGTCAACGTTAGAACATTTTCACCTCAAAACACAACCCATGCTCTTTAGCCGTCACTCCTCTCTAATTGCTTTTAAATAATTACTAAAAATATTTCTTTTGGCCTATAATTTTTATCAAATACTGTGGGAAATTCAAACTATGATTTCAGCTCTGAAAGAGCTTACATTTTATCTTAAGGAAAAAAAAAGCAAACAAATATGCAGTACTCTGGCTCTCTCACTTGTAAGCCTTAAGACTGCAGCAGATTGCATTTTCCAACAATGGCCACAATGATATCTCCCATTCCATGAACCCTTTGCAGACTACTTCACTGACGGGTGCAGTCTCATTCCCTTCTTGGGTCTGGGCTGTCCTTGAGACTGACTTGTAACCCTAGACTGATGGTGGGAGCCATGCTGCGTGACTTCAGAGAGAGGAGAGAAGGTTCAAATCTAGTGTCTTCATTGTTTTTTTTTTTCTTCTCTTTGGATATTTCTATTGGGAAAACATCCCACAGAAAGGCAGCCATCAACCTGTGAGAAGCCACGACACGTTGGAAAGCAGGTGCTCCACTTGATGGTCTCAGTTCGAGTCAGCTTTTGCATCATCCAGCCCCAAATGCCACATGTGGAACTGAAGGAGACTCCAGGTGATTCTGGCCCCACCAACCAAGACCCCCAGTCAGTCCAGCTGAGCCTCAGACATCGTGGAGGAGAAAGACACCATTACTATGGTGCTTGGCCCCCAAAAAATCCATGAGTATGATGAAATGAGTGCAGTTTTACATCACTAAATTTGGGGTGCTTTGTTATGCAGCAACAGGTAAAGAGCAGAGCGCTTGAGCAAGCTACTTCATTCTTTCATACCTTAGTTCCTCATGCAAAATGAGGATGATTTTTACTTGCCTTAAAGATGTGTTGTGAAATTCAAATGAGAAAATTCCCATATAGCACTTAGAATAGTATTTGAGATGCAATAAGGTTCAAAAACTGAAAAAGAGAAATAAAAGAAGGTTGTTTTCCTGGCCCTGAAGGAAACATGTAATGCTTGGATAAGGCCTCTGACCTCAATCCCTTGCAAAGACTGTGTGATTGCAACTGACTTCACAACGTAGTTGAGATATTACAATAGAGGAATGAAAGGAGCTTTCTGCCTAGGCTCTCAGCATAAGAGACACAGGTTAACTGATTTACTCCTTCATTCAATAACTATGGAATAACTGCTAAATGCCAGGCAGACACTGTGCAAAATGCTGCAGATACAATAATGGTAGTTTCATTCCTCCTGCAGAGACAGGCGAGTGAAAACATCCTCTCAGTACAGTGTGGTAGGTCAGTGCTAGGGGACCCTGAGAGCGTGGAGGACAGGCCAGTCACTGATTTCAGAGATTGAAGACACTGTGCTTCCTTCCAGCTGAAGGGTTTAGGGTGGTTGAGGGTGTGTGAGACAGGTGATGTTGGAACAGGGAGGATTCTGCCCAGATGAACAGCACGTGTAGGATTCAGGTATTTGAGGTTTTTGAGGATGGTTGATCAATACGGTTGGAAGTGACAAATCACAGTTGGGAGGGAGAGTGGAGATGAGCAGAGACTGAATCCTGAAGAACTGAGTAGCTCTGATGAAAGTACTTGGACTTCATGGATAGGGAAGACCTAGCCATTTGACTGCCTTGCCTTACACTGAGAGTGAGTGTGCACACTCAACACACCCACATGGAGAGTCAGGGAAGTTGCATTAGCCATCATTACAAAGCTGCAGTTTGATAATCCCTTGAGCACCCAAAACTCATTATGCACATTATGTTTAAACTGTGATTGACTCTGCTGGCCATCCGGGAGGAAAGGGTAATGGGAGGTTATTTACACATGCACTTCAGGAGCCGGTTGAGGAAACATGGCGTCAGGATCTCCTTTAAAGGGAGAGTGGGAATTCTAGAGTCTGGTAGTGATTTCCTTGACACAGAGGCCAGTCCTTAGGAGAAAGGGTGGAGTGTGCTTGTTCAGGTCCAATCTATCAGCCTAGAGTGAGTAAATCCCAATTTTTGAAGTTGCCAAATTCTAGCAGACAGGGTTTGTGAGGTTCCCATCCTCCACATCCGGGTTTGTGTCTCATCTAGTGCGTGGCAGAGATGAAAAAGACAAAAAGAAAACAGTGATGAGCTGGCAGACTTTACTAGGGAGCAAAAATAAGCAAAACACTTAGGGGGATTGCCCCCCAAATACTCAGGGCAGGAAGAAGGCCAGGCTCCTCCTTAGGGGCCTGCATTACCTCCTGGGATCGGGGCAGGATGTTCCCAGGTAGAAGCAGAAGTCACTGAGTATCCAAGAGCCTGTGTGAAGACCGTTGTGTCTGGGACCATTTCCTGGAAGAACTCGGTGGTGGCAGAGTGTCAGATGAGTGGCTGTGAGAGGAGGATGGGGGATCTAGGTGAGGAGCGGTGCCTTTTCACTCAGGCTGCCCTTTACCCAGAGCTGTTTCTTGGTGTGGAAGTCCTGAGAGCCAGGGAAGTGCCATTCATACCTCCCTTCCTTATCACAAAGCAAATAGGAGACCCAATCAAAATGCAGAGCTGGGCAAGTGCATGCTCCAGAGGGGTCAAGTGTGCCTAACTGGCTGATAGTGAATATAAGTATCCTTGAGCGAGGGCTAGCACTATCAGGAGAGCACACTTCCCTTTACTTCCTAAACTTTGATTAAATGACAGCTGACACAAGAATAGTTGTGTGCACACCCCTCTTAGCAGGCCCCAGTGCTAACCATCAGGGCTCCATGCACAGGTCTGCTTTCTAGAAAATTCCTTGATCGGAAATTTGCCTCCCACTCTGTGCCTTCCGAAGCCTTGAAGCATGCATCCACGTCCTGGCCTACTCGTGACTGCTCCTGGTGAGAGGCTGAGGTGGGGCCCTATAAGCAACTGATGGAGCTTGTGCTCCTCAGCCTGGAGGGGGCCTTATTTTGCTTCCTGAAGGGGAGAAGGGACTGGGGGAAGGTGTCCAAGACTCAACAGAGAAGCCATATGATCCTGAGCAAGCAAAGACAGCTCATGCTAGAACAGAACTGTTCACGTAGTAGCAGATTTCTGGTCAAAGCAGTGTTGGAGTAGGTAGTATAACCTGTGTTCCGGGCCCACACATATGCATGTGAAAATGTTAAACTATGCAATTTAAATGTCATCTCGTTGGGCACTTATTTTTTAAATTCAAAACATCCTATTGATTTCACACTTTAGCAGTTGTTCAAGTCCAAGAGAATCGAATGAAGACTATTGAAGTTTTAGAGCATACATGGGAGTTATTGGTATTTGTTGTTGTTATTTGTGTGGAATAAAGATAGAATAAAAGATATCACGAGGAATTAGGCTTGAGGTAAACTAAACTATAAATTGTGGTCTGAAAAGCCGATGAAACTCTGGCTCTGGGGGACGCTTCCACCTTAGACAACAACTTGTATTTACTTTACCCCGAAGAAATGACCCAAATGTAGCCATGACAGACACTATCAGGAATTCTCTGCAGCCTTGAAACAGCCCAGCTGCGTTGGACCTGTTCTAGAATTGAGATTTCTGATAAGGCAGTCATGTGGTACACAGCACAGATTGCTCATTTTCCATCTAAACTTGGAGAAAAGCGAGGCTTTTGTGCTGATTCTCAAGAGTCTAAGGTCAGTTTTCTATGGAGTTTGTTCAAGTTCCTGTCTTCTATTTCCACTTTAAAAGTATATAGGAGATTTCTGGCATTTATCTAGAATAAAGCTTTACTTGGTAACATGTCAGAATTTTGAAAAGTATATAGGGGAAGAGTGACAGCATTATAATGCAAAACAAACACAAACAAACAAAACAGAACTCTCTTTCTGATACACACACACATACACACACACACACACACACAGCCCCGGGCAATGGGCGATGGTGGTGGTGGAGACACAGAGTAGAAAGAAGAGTTCTGCTCCATATTCTACCAGGCAGCAATATGCAGAAGCAGATCCCAGGAAACTGGTTCCACATCTGAAGAGAAGGAGCACTTTGCCTGCCCGGCAAAGTGATAGGAAGTGATAGGAAGAATGATGAGATCCTTATCTAAATATTTTAGAAGTACAGGTTCTCTGAAATTAAAATGTTTTACAATCGGTCAATTAAAAAGAATCACATCCAAGGACCTTTTCTGTCCTCCAGATAGGAAAGGAAAACAAAATAAATCGGATGACCTGAGTCTCGATGTCAGGTTCATGACTCTGAAACTTTTGAAGTGCGCTTATGCTCTTGTTAGCAAGCTGCTGAGATTTCAGCCTCAACAAATAGTCTTAGCTCACCTTTTGCCTTTGGGCATTTTGTGGTCTCTTCAGGTTCACCTTTTCTCTGCTGTTCCTGGAAGGCCTGAGGCCTACAACCAGCTACCTGAGGCTGGCTTCTGGCATAGCCGTCTCCCCAGGCTAGTTCTGAACCTCAGCACAGCGGACTGAACCGCAGACCCTCAGCTTCCAGTGTAGGGCTGAGAGTAGATTTCTTTTTGACAAATTTCTCAATGAATACAAATTTTTTTTAAATTAATTACAAAAACTCAGCCAAAAAAAAAAAAAGGAAAAAGGAAACTGTACCAAGAACTTCTCAAATGTACCAATAGGAACCTTACTGGCCCAAACTATTACTCATCTCCCAAACACTTGTAGGTGGAAACTTACCAGTCTTAGGTTTAAATAGTTCACATTTCTCTAGTTGGAGTGGTCATTTTTATTACGAAATCTATGTAGACATGAATTAATTAATAATAAAATCTTCAATTTAAAAATAAACTGAAAGATGCAGAAAAATGACAACCTATGTTTATCTTCATAACACAATGTACCTACCTGATAGAATTTCTTTCTATCAATTGATTGCTAGTTTTTCCCCAGCATTACTGAGGTATGATTAAACAAATAAAAATTCTATGTATTTAAGGTATACAATGTGATGTTTTGGTATACATACATATTATGAAATGACCACAATCAAACTTATTACATACGTGTGTGTGTGTGTGTGTTGAGAATACTTGAGATATACTCTTTTTTTTAAAAAATATTTTTTTAGTTGTTGATGGATCTTTATTTTCTTCATTTATTATTTATATGTGGTGCTAAGGATTGAACCCAGTGCCTCACGCATGCTAAGCAAGCGCTCTACCAGCCCTGAGATATACTCTTTAAGAAAATTCTAAGTACAAAACACAGGATTGTTAACTATAGGCACCCTGCTGTACCTGAGATCTCCAGAACCTATTTACTCTGTAACCAATGGCTGGCGTCTTTGACCATTTCTCCCTTGTCTTCCTACTCCTCAGCTCTGCCTAACCACCATTCTATCCTGTTACTATGAGTTTGACCTTTTTAAGATTCCACGTATAAATGAGATTATACAATGTTTTTCTTTCTGTGTCTGGCTCATTTTACTTAGCATAGTGTCTTAATGGTTCATCAATGTCAAAATTGGCAGGACTGCTTCTTTTTAAAAACAGAATAATATTCCATACTTTTATCCACTTATCTGTCAACAGGTTGTTTCCCTATTGGGCTATTGTAAATAATGCTGCCTACCATGAATGTGGGAATACAAGTATTTCTTCAAAATAATGTTCTTATTTTCTTTGGATATATATCCATATAGAGTTCAAGAATAAATTGCAATTTTTAAATGGTGCAATTTTAAAAGAAAGAAAATAGTGGTAGAGTTGTGGTGTGGGGTCATGGAAAGAGGACTGGATTTGACTTTTGAGTCTTTAGTATGAAAGTAATACACTACCTCTAATGAACTTCTCTGAGTCTTAGTTTCTTCAATTACAGTATAAATATGGTAATAAAGTGTGCCCTCACAACCTTGGGGGTTTTCGAAGAACACCAGTGACATAATACATGTAACAATCATTTGTAGATTCTAAGCACTTCACCATATTAGTTAATATTATTACACAGTTGAAACACAGTTCCCCTATCTTTTATGGAAAGGGAATTTGGCATTAACCATGATTGTTGTATAATTTTAGATAAGCAGACCCACTTAGACCAGAGTAGGCACTCTGGAATTTTGAGAAACGAATGATCTAATTTCTTTTTTGTTTTTATAAAATTGTTAGACAAATTGTTCGGTGGTATTTTTTTTTCTTCTTCTTAACATCTGGTTTTCCTGGTTCAATCAGAACTAGACATACCAAAAGATCATAAAAATTATTTTTGGGATATATTTGTAGACACGAGTCACTTGGATCTTTTCATGCATTTTATGAGTTCTTATCTCGGCTCAGCCCAGACAGTTCTCAGTATTCCTCAAGTACAAGATGACAGTTATCAGGTGAACCTATTTTAAATTTGACTTTATTCAGCAGTTGTTGAGACTGAAGTAGCCAAACGCCTTCATAATAGAGGTAGTGGCCACAGTGGCTCAGGTGTTCTCCGTTGGTGGCGTGGTGGGAGAAACTCTCACTGAGGAGGTAGCTCGTCACATGCAACACCAGGTGAGACTTCAGGAGTTCTCTCTGTATTGGCTCCACTAGTGTCTGGACTGTCTCAAGGATGATGTCAACCCACACGAGCAGTCCTTTCCCTCATTTTATGGCAAGCCATGACTGTTCGGAGGTTTAGGAGCCACCCTTGTGGTGTTGAAGAACATGTCATGCTAATCACAGGAAGATGTACACTGTATTCTCCCTTCCTTCCCTCCAGGCCGATGTCCCCATTATCTCTAAGCTAAGGAACGAATAGCCACTCACTCTATACTCACTCCGTCATTGACTCGGTTGGACCTTAAAGAAGAGTGTAGAAAAGAGGGTTATGTTATTCACCTTGACAGAGTGCTATGTGGCCTCCGTGGGCCAAGTGTAAAACTGATGTGTACAGACAACATTGCTGCTAAGCCCCCCAAGGAGAGTCTCAGCCTACAAATACTCAAGGGGTCAGTCAGTGGTCAGGTTTGAAACACTAGATGCTACATAGTTTTCTCACACATTTGTGTCTTTGGAAATCAATTTTCATTCATTAAATCATATAATAATTTTTAAAAAATTGAATGCCTGTGAATTAGGCAGTATCAAGGTCCTGACATCTCAGTGATGATAAGATTAGTAAATGGTTCCTGTACCCATGGAGCTTATAATCTAAAAGTGGAGATAGGTGTGAATCAAAAGGATACGTATTCAAATATGAAACCACCACTACCGTAAGTTCTAGGAAGGAAAGATGTGAGGTGGCATAAAAATGGTGGATTCAATCTTGCCCGAGGGTCAGCAGGGCTTCCCTGAGGAAGTGATAGTTGAGCTGAGATTTGAAGAGCCGAAGATGAGTCAGCTCAGGAAAGAATTCCAAGCAGAAGCAGTTGTTCAAGTGAAGCTTGTTACAGGAGAAAGCAAGGGGCTCAGAGCAACTAAAGAAATTGTGTGGGATGAAGTGAGAACAGGAAGTAGATGCCTCCCAAGGCTGGAGAGGGGCTAGACCATTAGAAGCTTTGTGTCTGGGATCCAAATTCTGGTCAATGAACAATGGGAAAATGACCAAGAATGAGAAAACGTGATAAAAGGATAGTTTGCATCATAAAAGGGAATGCACAGCACTTGTTAGGAAGCTAGTATGTAGTCAAGGTGGAACAAGATGGTAGCTAAGAAGGACTAAGGGGGTGGCAGAAATGAATACTGATGGACAGAATGGACAGCTTGGTAAGGACTGTCCAAACTTGATTAGTCAAAGTAGGATGCATCCACAATGACTCCTAAATTTTGTCTTGCATAATTGCATAGCTGAAAAGTTATTTTCTGGGACAAGGAACCCTGGAAGAGAGTCATCTTGGAAGGAAAAATCAAGGTCATCTTGCACATGTCAAGACCGAGGTGCCCTTGTACTATCTAAATGGAGACACATAGTGGGCATCTGGATACCTAGGACTAAAACTCATAAAAAGGTCAGGACTGGATGTGTAAAGTCATTGCTACATGGATGCCAAGGCCACAGGCATGAACGAAATTGAATGTGATAAGGAGGAATATTCCTGCTGATGGTCTTGCTCTACCTCCACTACCAAGATAAGTGTGTGTTCTCAGCCACACCCTGAGCACTGTCTCCTCAGGACATTGAGAACATTCTCCTTTCAGTCTCAGCTGGCTTGTTTTCCAAGGAAACAGAAATGTGGATGCATACAGGTGTGTGGGTGTGGGTGTGTGTCTTCATGTGCAAGGCTTGTCCATAGGTTCAGTATTGAGAAGCTACCATGGACCACATTTAGATTTCATTTTCCAAAACTCTTGTCTGCCAGGTTTTCAAAATGAAGGGAGCAGGGGTTTTTTCCCTCAGGGTACAACTTGTTTCCTTTACCTATGGCTTTTTTCAAAACTAACACCTTCTTCCAAGGTTTCTTGTTGCTTGTGATTTTAAAAATAGTCTGATGTGATTTCTAATTTCCTTACAATTTCACCACCCACAAACAACTGGATGGCTGCACAGCAAGGTTTACTAGAAGTCAAACACCTACTCTATTTTCCCACCTGCTTTGGCATTTGACTCTGATTCCCAAAATGAGCCTATTGGTTACAGTATCATGTGGGGTTGGCACTCCATCCCCACAGGTGCCCAAACATTCTTCTCCTTAGAGAGGGCGCTATCAGACGTCTAGGTCTTTCCATGGAAGTTTATGGCTGGATTTGTATTGACATTTATTCCCTTGGTTTGGTTTGCATCGACAGGAACACACTTTAAAAATGCTGTCACATCATAGTCCTAAGGTGATTTTCCTAAGTTCTCTACATGTCTTGAGGAAAAGGTAGAGTTTTTCAGAAGGTGGATGTGGAAGGAGGAGGTATCTGTCTGTTGCTAATACGCTTATCTGGGATAAAGATTCTAAAACTGTTTTTTGTTTGTTTCTTATTTTGTATTACTGTCTCTTACTTTTCTTTTAGATTAGAAAAAGATGTATTTTGCTTTGAATTTAGTTACCAATCAGTATAGGGTGGGTACTTACTATCTACTGGATTCCTGCTCTAAGATGCTAAGATGGGGAAAAGAGATGGCCCGTGCCTTTAAGACCTACCCTTGTGTAAGCAGAGGAGACAGAAGAAAACGGCTGACTCTGAGTTGATGTGATAGCCAAGATAGGGAGCAACTAATCCAAAGAGAATAAAATATTTACTGGTGATTTTATATGTTACATGTTTCAAATGACTGGCCTGGTTAATCTACATAAACCATTCATAGTTTACTAGATTGGTTCTGAAGTTCTGAAGGGACAAACAGAAGAGGGAGTAACAGATAGCAACTGGGATTATCCCGGACTAGGGCTTAGAAGTTCTAGGGAGGGAAAATATGGCTGAAGAAAGAAGGAGCTTCCCCAGAACCTGAGATATCCAATATGGAAATGAGCTACTGCAGGAGAGTGAACTCACCAAGATGGTGGCGATCCAGTAGAATTCTGGATTACTACCTGTCAGGGATGTCATAGAAGGGATGCATTTGTGTGAAAGACTAGGTTAGATCAGGGAATTTCAATTTATTTTCAAGAACTGGAAATTGTTTCAAATGATCTTTTACATAAAAGCATAAAATTAAAATCTATGCAAATATGTGTATAGTTATGCACACACACATGTATGTACAAATGTGAATGTCTGATAGATACATCAGATAAAACGAGTGCTGTTTGGTTGAACTGACTCACCCTCTTGGTCTCTTTGACTCTCCCATGAATGTGTCATGGCACCTCATTAGAATTCAACAGCTTGAGCACCCACATCTTCACTATGTCATATCTAAGGACTTATGATTCTTTTTGCTCCCAGAATTCCATAATTATTTCTGCATAGGTATCAGTCTTTTTTGAAATGGATCATTAGCTATGTTTCTTTTCTTTGTACATTTAATTCCTAAAATATTTGGGATTTCACAAGATAAATTCAGCAATTTTTAGCCCAGAGTTTAGTTTAGAACTGTCTAAACATATATTTTGATCAGTTAGAACACATAAGTTATTTCTGTACCCAGTGGAAGATTGTTTGAGATCTAGTGGTTTATGTTTTAAATACAAATTACTTGCAATCAGATTGTATGACAATGAGGAAGTACAGCATTAAGTAACCAGCTCCAATAACTTTGATCAGCTTGTATTTACTGTGTTCTGGAATTATGTGTTTCTTTCAACTTTGTCTGGTATAGAGAATCTTTTGAAGCTCACGTGGAGGCAGTTAATCTTAACTGGGTTCATTGATTTATAACAGGGATAAAAAATGCTCCTGTGAATTCAAATGACTTGAAAAAGTTTAAGTCAAGTGACTTTGTCCATAAGCCACTAATAAAATTAAAAGATGTCAAACAGAGAGCAGATGCATTGCAGGGGTCACTACTCTGCAGGTGCAAAACTTGTATTTATTAATCAGCATGAAGAAAAAAATGGCAGATTTGATTTTTGATCAGCCCTTCTGGTGTATATGTCCTCTTAAAAGAAGAAAATGCAGTCAATTTACAGAAGAGGGATAAGACTGAGAGAGAAATCAGTTGGACACATGAAACAATCTAGATTTGCATCTGCATTAAAGAAATAACAATGGGGATGGATGCTGGGGAAAGATGTAGGTAGTATGAAGGGTCTTAAGTCAGGGCATTGTGACTGATTAATATTGAGAGGTAAGAAAAAAACCACTCAGGATATCTCTAGGTTTCTTCCCTAAATGACTGGAATGGATAAAGCATAGGGATACTGAGCAACAGAGGGAACACAAGAGAAGGCTTAGGGAGAAGAGATTTAGTTCAGTTTAGCACCTGTTGAGGTAGAAGCACTCGTGGGCTGTCTAAGCAGTGATGGCCAATTGGTATTTAGACCTTGCCATCAACAGAGTGGTCTGAACAGCAGTATAAACCTGGGAATTGGGGTGTTGCAATCAGTGTTGCTCCTGCTTGATACTCTTGGCATAAATAGAAGGAAAAGAGAAAAAGCAGCAAACACTCTGGAGAATACAAAGGAATGACTGAGAAAAGAGGAGTACAGTAAGGTATTTGGGGGATAACAGAGGAATGAGCGCAAGAGGAGAAATCTGCAAGACTGAACGGAAGCCAGGAGAAGGTAGCAGCTTGGAAGTCTAGAGAACCTAGGCCTTGATAAGGGTGGAGGAAAGACTTTCTCCACTCTGCATGCCTGTCCATCA
Source organism: Geosciurus inauris (assembly GCA_004024805.1). NCBI lineage: Eukaryota > Metazoa > Chordata > Mammalia > Rodentia > Sciuridae > Geosciurus > Geosciurus inauris. Next base: position 24,558 of record PVHX01002833.1, read on the forward strand.
GCAGGCCCTCTTGATGGCACCATTGAGGCTCACCTCTGCACCCTTCTCCATTCCCTGAGCCCCAGCCACCATCACCTTTCTTCTGCGATAGTCTCTTAACTGTGATAGTTCTCTTCCATTTACTCTCATCTTAAATTACAACCAGAGTACTCTCTTTAAAAAATAAATCATTATCATGCTATTTCTCAGCTTATAAACTTTCAATCACTTCCTTTTATAAGTAGAAAAAAATTTATGCCCTATCATGAAAAATCCTGCAAAATGTATCCCCTGCTACTCTCTCCAGCTCATCTCATGCCACATCCTCCTTTGGCCTCCACCATTCTCCTTTCTGTTCCTGAGATGCAACAAATTATTCCCACAAATGTTAGCACAGTTTGTCCATTTTTATCTTTCATGACTCTAATCAAGTATCAAATGCTTAGGGAAATTTCCCCTGACACTCTATCCCTCCATTACTCTGTTTCAATCACCCAATTCTTTCATTTCATTTATCATAATAAGATAGTACTTGCCTTGTGTTACCAATGTTATTTCATGAATCTCACTTAATCATCTCAGTAATACTATAAGGTAGTTGCCCGTATCAGTTTGGGTTCTTTCAGGAAAAATGACACTACTACAAATAGCATAGGCTAAAGGAATTAATATAAGAATTTTGTGTGGAAGAATATGGAGAAGTGAAGATTGGAAAGCAATGGCAGAAGTACAGGGGTGAAAGGAGGAATCCACTGATGATGGGCATCTCTGGGAAAAGTCCTGACCACAGAGAGAGAGCTTCTGGAGAGATTTGGAAGGCCACTGTGCCTGACTACCATGAGCTTCTGAAAACAATGGACTTTGCTTCAGTTCTGTTTTCCCTCTGCTCCCTGGGTGCCATGTCCTGAGATACTTTCCTCCACTATGCCCTTCTGCCATGATGCCCTGCCTCCCCTCAGGCCCAGAGCTATCGGGTTGGCTATCTATGGACTGAAGCTCTAAAACCATGAACTCAAATAAACTTCTCCTCATCTAATTTTTTCTTATTAGATATTTTGGTCATAGTGAGGGAAATTAAATAGAGCACCAACAAAGCACAATATTATCATTATCCTTATTTTTCAGCAGAAGAAACTAAAGAAAAATATGCTCATATAATTTTCACAAGGTCATGTAACTGGTCAGAAGCCCCAGCAGTTCTATTTGCTGAGGTTTCTTCCCAACCACTGAGTCATACGTTTTCAGTATGTAAGTTCCATGACCATACGACCCATCTCTCTTATTTCCAATACCTCCCCACTTTTAATGCATAGTAGGCATCAAAATTGAATACAAAACTACATGAATAAAGATCTGAAAATTTAGTAGTAATTAGCAATGATGAGGTTGTCAATTACTTGATATGACTAATGTTAATGGGGCAATTGAGAAAAGATGAGATTAAAATGAATTGAAGAGTGGATGAGATGAGAAAGTAGAGACAAGGGTAGACTATCAGGGAATTCAGGTTACATAAATGCTAATGTTTTCATTATGTGGCTTCCTTTTACTGAACTTTGTGTACATTATATAATACGATAATGACTACAAGCATATTTTCTCACTCTAGTCAACTGTCCATTACTCTACTAACTCTCTAGGACTTTGGATTTTTCTTACCGCTGTTATTATCCCACGAGAAGTTCTAGCCTCTTTATAGAAGACAACCAATTTCTCCAAAAGAAATGTTACATTTTCTCTTTTCCTCTTTTTCTTTTTGTTTTCTTTTATTGAGGCATAACCTCCATACAGTATAGTTCACATGTCTTAAGTGTTCACTTACTAGACACCGCCCCCCTACATACACCCACACACACACATACACACATACACACTCTAGAACAGAACACAGAACATTCCAGCCCCGGGAGACCCCTGGAGTCCTTTCCAAAAATGCTTCCGGTTTTTCTTGCTTCCTTTGCTAATCTTGATATTTTTTAGATGAACCCTATTTCCTTTGTTGTCCTGAATAGCTTGTTCTTTACATTGCTGCTCTCCTGTACAATCATGAACATACTGCAATTTATTTTTTCATGCTTTTGGTGGACAACTGATTATTTCTATTTTTTTGGTTATTATAAATAAATCTCCTATGGACATTGTAGTACATGACTTTTGATGGCAATGTATATTTATTTCTCCTGTATATGTAACTAGACTAAAAATTTGGGATCACAGGATGGACGTGGTTAGTTTTAGCAAACACTACCAAAAAGTTTTCCAAGGTGATTATTCTACTTTAAAACCCTACCAACAATGAAAGTTCCAGATGCTCCACATTCTCACACTCTAGAAGATTTTTTTTTTTGTTTGCTTCAAGGAATTCACTATTCAGGAGGATTAGTTCATACTTAGGAAAACATAGCTAATCCTGCAGTTTCTGGCCCAATCTCCCCTTCCTGTCATCTTTTTACGTTTAATGGAGATGTAATTTACATACAATCAAGTACACAGGTCTCAATCCCTTGGACAAGTTTTGGCAGTTAGACACATCCATGCAGCAACCACCCAAAACAAGTTGCAGAACACATTTCAGCATCTCAAGCTCCCTTCTGCCCCTTTCTATTCCCTCCTTTAATACCAGCCAACAGAGGTAACCACTTTATTTCTCACACTAGTCACTTGCAAAATCTCAGCAGAAGTCCCATTGGGAAAACTGGCTGTAGGTTTGGGACTCAACTGTATTCCAGTCCTTGAACATAGTCAGCATCAGCATGACAATCACATCTCTGCTGATTCTTATCCCTTATTAATGACCTGTATCTTGACCAGCACCCAGGACTGGAAAATACCACTAAAGTAGAAAATGGCTAATATTTGTCAACTTACCCTAGAAAGGATATATCTTTTTCTGGAAATTTAGATGATTCAGCTGTTTTGCTTTCTAGTGTTTGAGTCCACTAAATGTATTATTTTAAAACATGTTTCTATTTTTTCCCTAATTACTGTTGGACTGCTACACCCTACTGCATCGTACTTGAAAGTGGGAACCTACATTATTTTTAAAAACTATCTTAAAAGGTTTTGCCAATGAGTACTTATTGGACTCCTGTTTTTTCTTTATCTTCTTAATATTGTGCTATGGGATTTAGAGAAAGAATTCAAGCTATGGTTCTTTAATCAAAGTAGCTAACAACCATTTGAGGGCAAAAAAGCCTAAAATGACTAATTAAAACTATTAGCATAGTAATAATGTCTAACACAAAGGCAAAGTATATAACTTTAGTAATTTTGTCTTCTAGAACTCAGTTTCCTTAGTTGCAAATGAAAGGTTTGATTTCGATTAGTGGTTATCAAACATTTATGTGAAACACACTGAGCCAGATGATGGGGCTGGCCAGCTGAGTAGCTGCCCAGGATATCCATCTAGATGAGGTGTTAAAACAGCAATGGAAATATAATAAGATGGAGAAAACTGAATTTATCAGAGGCTCTCTCAGGAAGAGTACCATATGTGATCTTAGAGTAAGCTATTTGGGATATTGGGTGAGATTCCCAAGGAGCGTGCTTAAGAAACAACAGATGGAGGATAAACCCTTCTAAGGAGCAGGAATCTGGTTTATCACAGAGCTTTTGTTCTGCTGAACTACAAGTTTGGGCCCCATCCAAGATGCCTGAAACAACAGCAGAGAAGCTGAAGTTTCCCTTAATTTTTGCCCTTTTCATACAGCATTCAGTATTTCTACACAAATGATGAACATATATTTATAAATACAGTCTTAAGGGGATACCTAAGTACTAGCTAAGCATGCCTCAGTCTAGTTCTTTAGCACATAATTCCTTCACAAATGAAATTTTACATTGCCCCCCCCCCCAGTACAAAAAGATAAAGAAAAATCACCTGGTTTAATTAGATATAAGGACTCAGGGATTTATCATGTCTGCTTCTCCTTAAGCCTGAAGAAAAAAAATTGTCACATCCTAGGCTGTAGTGAAATACTGTTTGAAAACTGCTGACCTACAAAATTTCCACCTTTTTAAACCCCCAATGTTCTGTGATTCTATAAGGTATAAACATCTTGAGAATCAAATTGCAATACTTTATTTCCTATATTCAAATGCACCATTTATCAATATCAGTGTTATAAATGGCCTGATTAAATAAGATACTTTTGAGAAAAATAAAACACATAAGTGTATGCATAATTGTCCCTTATATTCTCTCTCCTTTTTTAAAACTTGTATTCTTCAAGGTTTTTGGAACTTCTTTTGGCCCTTGTACTAAATATGTTTTCATGAACTACTGGTTTCTTGAGTCTGCTTTTAAAATAGGCAGATATTCTTGTTTCATAGATGCCTGCTTCTTACACTTTTCTGAGGCTATAAATTAGAATTCTGATGTTTGCTCTCTGCATTAGTCAGCTTTTTGTTGCTGTGACCAAAATACCTGACAAGAGCAAGTTCAAAGAGGAAGAGTTAATTTTGGCTCACAGTTTCAGAAGTCTCAGTCCGTGGTTGGCCAACTTTATTGCTCTCAGCCTGAGGTGAGAAAGAACATTATGGTGGAAGAGCAAAGGAAAGTTGCTCAGCTCATGGCAATCAGAAAGCAGAGGGGAGAGAGGAAGGAGCCAGAGACAGAGTCTGAGGCCACATCCACAGTGACCTACTTCTTCCAGCCACACCCAACCTGCTTACGGTCACTACCTATTAGTTCATTCAAATTATTAATCCATCAAATGGATTAATCATTGATGAGGTTACAGCTCTCATAATCCAATCTTTTCACCTCTGAACATTGCTACATTGCCTAACACCTGAGCTCTTTGAGGGACATCTCTAGATTCAAACAAAATCATTCCTCTTTTCTACATTACAGGCTGTTTGCTTCTCAGTTCTTTTTTCCATGCTATTCGTTCTTGTATGAACAGCTGGTTTTCTGCAGGTTTCCCAGTAGCCTTGATTAAAATTCACATTGAAGCATGAAAGACGAAGTTAACTGGTAAAGGCAGATCGATCACGTGGCTTCCTGTTTCTTCAGGCACTCCTTCATGAGGAGATGACATTGAAATTCAGGGTTTGTTGACTGCCAGGCTGTTTGTTTGACTCCCTCCAGGCTGCTCTCCCTCTCTACCTCTGCGGGGCTGAAATGAAGAGAGTCAGCTTTGGGATGCCTGTTCTCAGTGGGGCACAGATTCCCCCAGGAAGATGGCTTCATCCCTTCAAGAGCATTTAGCAGGACTTCATCCAGAGAAGACCCTGCTGCTGTGCCTGGCAGGGCAAGTGGAGAAGGGTCTCTGAAGGGTCCTCAGCTGCACGGGCAGCTCTTCATGCACCAGCTCAACTTCTGCTCCTTCTTCCATCTTCTGCTCATTCAGAAAAACTCTACAGAGAAAACTCACTCCTGTGACTGCCCTCTTCCTATGCATTTTACATCTAGTTCATTGGTACTATATTCCTCTAATCTGGGATTTATTTATTTATTTTTCAAATTTTTAATTTGTTTTTACATAGTTATATATGACAGTAGAACGCACTTTGATACATCATATATAATGGAGTATAACACTGGTCATATAGTTATATATGTTCATAGGGAAATAATACCTGATTCATTCTAATATTCTTCCTACCACATACCCCCTCCCCTCCCTTCACTCCCCTCTACCTAATCTAAAGTAACTCTGTTCTTCCCTAGCCACTCCCCTATTGTGAATTAGCATCCGCATATCAGAGAAAACATTCGGCTTTTGGTTTTTTGAGATTGGCTTATTTTGCTTAGCATGATATTCTCCAGCTTCATCCTTCCATTTACTGACAAATGCCATAATTTCATTCTTCTTTAAGGCTAAGTAATATTCCATTGTGTGTGTGTATATATATGTGTGTGTGTGTGTGTCTGTGTGTGTGTATAATTTTTTTATCCATTCATCTTTCAGAGGGCATCTAGGTTGGTTCCATAGTTTAGCTATTCTGAATTGAGTTGCTATAAACAGTGAGGATTTATTTTTATGGCTATTACTCCCATTCTCAGTACTTTTATGGTTTTATTTCCTTGTGTACCTGATTTCAGTAGCGTACTAAGGATGGGGTTCTTGGAAAACTTCATTCTGAGTATAAGCAATAAAAGCAATACTGGCAAAAATAATTAAAAATTATAAAAAAAATTAAAAAATTGTAATTGAATGAAAGTCTGGTTTTTATGATTACCAAAGTCAATGATTAAATATTCCCCTGAAAAATCTTAGTAAAACATAATTTCTTTGGTTACTGTAGAGTTTTAATTATATGTAGGTGCACTGCAAATAAACCACATTTTTTTAGTTCTGGTTCTCTAATAAACATTAGATTATATAGGGAAGTTAATTCGGAAATGTTCTACTATTTCAGTTTATCCTGACACAGGACTCAGCTACAATGTTCAAGTCTAAGTGCACAAGTGTAAGTGTGGAAATGTTCCTGCTCACTTTTGATCCTGTCTGTGTCTCTACTCCCTTGGCACATGATCTTCTGCTGAAACAATCATTTTCAAATCCCCAATGTCAGTGCAGTGATTGTTAATATGAGAAATTGAATTTAAGTTACTTCATTTATTTCATTATATGTGACAGTTTTGGGTTTTTTTTTGTGTTTTTAAACTTAAACTGTGAACTGTGTTTTTTTTTTTTTATAGTGAGTACACATTTTGGTTCATGTGTGAAATATTTTATTAAATCAGAATAATAATTTATAAATCGAAATATTTGTTTACAGATTAGATCTTTGTTTTAAAGCATGAAACAAATCAAGGAAACAATTGTTATCACTGAAAATAATTTTGTCATAAAAAGAGTAGAGTATTAAAAGATGATCCCTCTGGGTGTCAAATGCAATGCGTGCTGCCGCCTTCCGCCACCTCAGTGAGTCGGACTCAAAGACGGAGGTGAGTCTGCCATTCGGAACCAGCAAGATTGCCAGGAGGAAGCAGGGAGTTCAAGAGGTAAATAATTATTTGTGATTGTTAAAACTTCTCTGGCATTTAATCATTAATAAACATCTGTATTGTGACAGCAGCAAAAAAAAAATAATAAATAATAAATAATAAATATAAATAATAAATAATAAATAATTTGTCTTAATCAATGTAAGTCAGTAGTGGAACTATTGGCTGCTCCTATTACTTGTAGCTAAGCTGGTCCCTGTCCTTCGTGTGAGTGGTCAGCCTATGAAGACAAGCATATGCTTCCAGCTTTCCCAGTCCCTCTGGGCTGAGCACAGGACCCATCCGCTCCTGTGACTCCTAGGGCTGCTTCAGCCCAGACTCCTCTCACCTCTCACATACTTTTTACTTCGTCTCGCACTTCCCACATTGTACCTGTGTTCTGCTTCTTCCTGGACTCTGATGTCTTTAAGGGTGGGGAGGATGCCATGTGGATCATTACATCCCCTAGAGCACAGAGCCTATTAGCCATAGGTTCCAGGAGTGGCTGCTGATGGAAATGGTTATCCTAAAATGGCAAGGAAAGGCTAGTGGACACCCTAAGATGGCTAGGATGGGCTGATCATCAGTGGTTACCTTTGAAGGTAGGTTTTTACAAAATGGTCAGTGCGTTTGGAAATGAGACAGAAATGCAAACTCTGCAATCTGTTTTTTTTTCCTAAATTTTTAAAAAATATTTTTTTAGTTGTAGATGGACACAATATTTTTATTTTATTTATTTATTTTTGTGTGGTGCTAAGGATTGAACCCAGTGCCTTACGCATGCGAGGCAAGTGCTCTACCACTGAGCCACAGCCCCAGCCCTGCAATGTGTTTTTTACTTGTTAGGCAAGAGTGAAGTATGATTGCAAAGCAGTGAGATTTCCTGCTAGCTCAGTTCACAGATGGCTTCAGAGGAGTTTCTAAAAGCATGATCACAGAGTCTGAGCCAAGACAATGACAACAGCATGTGCATGTGGTCTCCTTCAGAAGGCTCACTCTGAAAGATAACGTAATGGGGTCTGTGGTACGAGCTTCAAGATATCCCCAGGTGATAGCATTGTCTTAAGGTACTAAGTCACACTGAAGGCATTGGTTTAATTTGAAATGTTATCAGAAATTAAAGAAAACTTTCATGTGATAAAAGAATTAACAGTTTTGCTTCTTCTGGGGTTAGGAGAAAATTCTAAATTTATGTTCCTCACAGCTAGAGCTTTGGTGTCATCAAATACCACATGTTGTTCAACTTCAATTCTAGAGAAAAATAGAAAAGAGTAGGGTAACTTTGGTCAAGGGGAGAATATCAGTTAGTATCATTACTATTACTGCTATTTTTTTAAATCTAGAAAGACAAACATTGAGGAAGCGGTGGGAGATGAGAGACCTCTATGAATAGTTGGAAACAAAAGACTTTATTTGGAAAGCTATGTCTGTATTTGGACAGAATCAAAGTTTATCAAGTCATGATGGGATGGAGAGGATGCATTGAGGTTTGTTTAAAAAACACAAATGTTAGATATTCAAGAATGCTAAGTTTAGAATAAATAAAAGGTAGATATAACTTCAATAGAAGGAAATAAAATACATGTATGGCATTTACTAGTACTGGCCAAAATACAAGTAAATTGCAAAGAGTTTTCAGTCCATTCATGGATGACAAGTATTGTGTGGATTATTAAGGGAGGCCAGGTGAATGGACACTTCCCTGACCTCTGAGGCCAACGATGAATGTGACATCCTGGCTCTCCAGGACTCTCTCTTGGGATCATCATTAGAGACAGTCTCTTAGACTCCTAAAGGACCAAGGGACTGGCCCAGGGGCACAATTCTGATGTTCTCCTGTTTCATCTTACTGGACTAAATATTAACTTTCAGCCTGGAGTGTCTGTCACCAGGTCATCTGTCTTGGTAAATGCTATTGGAGTCTCAGCATTGTGAGGAGGCAATGAATTATCCCTGCTGACAGTGAGAATATCCACACCACACTGCCATAGAGATTTCTGCTTCCCACAATGTTTATGACACTAAATTAGGGTATGGAGTACACCGAAGACTGTTTACATAACCCCTGATACCTAGTGTATCTGTCAGTCCCACTCCACAGACAGGGACTTCAGAAGAGCCAGAAAATGTTTAAAATATAAGGCTATAGATAATATGAAATTGTTAGAGAGCTTTGCAAGAACTCACACTTGTTTATTTGGACCTTTCCCTCAGATCTCATGTGTTTTCCTTCCTCCTTTTTCTCTTTGATTCTATTATCTTTCCATTTTTCTCTGCCTTCTTTGTTAGTTTCAGTTCCATACCCAAACAAAGTAGCTCAGGCTCTCCTTCGCAGCTCGTGGTTGGATCCTCTGCTAGGGCCCCTGCATAGCCATTTATTTTTTTAAGGAAAGTAAGCAGCACAGATTGGCCATGTAAAATGTACAGTCAATTTCCAAATCTGTAGATCCAACCCAATTGCTGTCTTTACTCTTTGCTTTGTGTCTAATAAACTTCAGTTCATCTTAATGCTTACAAGTTCAGCCTAGTAGAAGCCCCTGTTTCATAGGACCTGATAGCAAAATATATATAGAGAGAATGTTCTACAAAATACCCCCGTCAAGTGTTAGTCCAATCAAAATAGAAGCTTTGGGGAAACATTTATCATTTGTGATTATTTTATCCTTTGACTTAGTATTTGATTTTTACAAGAACAAGTGTTACCTAGTTTAGAAATGTAGTATACCAAAGATCCCAAATCTCATAATCTGTATGTGTTTAGTAGTAGATTTTGAAGCAAATAAAGCAAAACCTTCCAAAATTGAATGAAAAGCAAACAAGTCCACAATTATAGATGGAGGCCTCAAGGCTTCTCCTTCAGCAATTGATAGAACATGTAGGCAAAACTTTAGTAAGGATATCGGGGACTGGAACTACACTCCCAACTATACAACCAGCTTTAGAAAATTGACACTCATAGGACATGTCACCCACCAGTAGCAAAATACAGATTCTTTTTAGGCACACAGGGAACATCACTAGGATGTACTACCTTTTGGGTCATAAAACAAACTTGACAAATTTCAAATAATTGAAGTTTTGCAAAGTATCTTCATGTGTATACAGAATGGATTTACACTACAATCAATAACAGAAAAGTTATTGGAAAAATACTGGAAACTATTCAGACATTTCAAAATTAAATAACATACTTCCAAACAACTATGAGTCAAGAAAACATAAAGGAAATAGAAAATATTTTTTATTGAATGAAAACACAACACATATAAATTTGTGTGATGTGGTTATTGCAGTACTAAGAGGAGCATGTGTAACAATAGAATGAGATAGAAAATTAGTGCAGTGCAGGGATTCTAAGTAGCGATTGAACATACCATAACTCATAGGCCAGCTACCACGAGCTATGTGGGAGATGTGATACACACACATTGGCTAGGGATGAGTTTTCAATTCATTGCTTACTGTTCTTTTACCTGATTTTGTCACATAGATGGCCAACTTTATTACCAACATAATAGGAAGTTTAATGAGAAGAATTTACATTTTTTTGTTACTATTGTCCTTAGTTTGGAAGTAAAGTAAGATGTGAGATTTTTCTTTTCTCTGCTCTGAGCAAAAATGTGGAGACTTTCAACCAGGTTCAGTTATGCACTTTCAGTGCACTTTTCATAAAGGAAGTTCAAATGGAAGCTCTCTGAGTTTGCAAATTGTAGCATTTCATTCCAGAAGTACAGAGTGCACAATAAAATATGGTATTTTGTTTTGAGAAAAGAATATAAATGTTCGGTGTTTACTACTGGATGTGAATTATGACACTATTGAAAACAATCATTGACTCTGGCAAGTTTTGCCTTTATTCAAGTTACATCTTAATAATCTGAATGTACCACTTCACATTGAAACTTTTTGAAAATACAATTTTATCAAATGCCCAAACACATTGAGAATGACAGACTGCAGTATACTTTTATTATGAATTGTTTCAAATCTACAAAATTAAGATTACAAAAGTGTACTTGGAAACATAATATGCCAGTTTTGTTCATAAAATCTTCAAATATTTTTATTGGGAAAAAAAGATTATTGCAACAATTTCTTTGACATTCTGCAACCGTTAATGAGTAAGATCTATTATCACTATAAGTAACAGCCTGTAGTAATAACATACTTTGTGGAGAAGAGATTGCTCACATAGTTGCTGAAATATTAGTTTTCATATTACATATTGATGCTGTGTGTACATTCCACACATCATCTGATAGATGAAAAACTATTTCTTAGTGTTGTCTTTGATCTTATAAAATCTTTATTATTGAAGAATATTTCAAATCAATATATATTGCATCATTATATTAAAATATAAATTACATAATCAAATCTGATGAGTATCCTTCATTCACAATAATTTTTATTTATATCAGGTAAGTGTGGCAAGACAATTATATGAAGGGTTTGTTCAACTGTATAAATTTAAACTAGATTAGAATCCATTTAACTTAAATTTGAATTTACTCATAGAGTAAGGAAGAAAAAGATTGGTCAGCATATTGGCCAATATTTTCCTGAAAAATTATGCAAAGAATTATAAAAGAATTACATGTCATAAGACAAAAATTTATTGGAAAGTATATAGGAATTACTAAAACAAAGTTCATTAATAGTGATGCATATGAAAATGCTAAAAATATATAATAAATCTTGGTAATTTCTCAAAATTCTACCAATTTTCATAAATCTATTAAAATATATTGAATGATTTTAAGTTTATTGAAAGATTTTTAGTATATAACTGGTTTTTAAAATACATTGTTCAGAGATTGTATTTACTACATCACTCTGAAATTCCTTATTTTTGGGAAAAAAGTATCAATCAGGGCATAGTAATTCAGAAATGAGAGTTAAATTTTGAGTTGTAAAAAAATTTCACTCAGAAAAAAATTGTAAACATGTTGTATGGGTAACAGAATTGGCTACTTAACTGATAATTTCAGCATTCTTAACAAATATAATTTCAAACTGCAGGGAAAACCCAGGCGATATTTCAACAAGCCAAATGCATCTAAGAGGTTCCAAAAGATGTTGTTATGGCACTGAGACTCAAAAATAGTCTCCCTGGTTGCTATGTTTTCCCAACATTGCTGTTGCATATTAAAAAGAATGCTACTAATGAAGCCAATTTGAATAAAATAAATTTAGATATATTATTACATTTCACTTTTATGTCTCAAATGTTTAATCATTATTCTTCAGAAGAGAAATTTAAAACATTAAAGAAAAAAGTTTTTGAAACAAATCTTGAATTAATAATTGCTTAAACTTGGCTCACCAAAAAGAAAATAAATCATTGTATCTGAGCTCTTCATTTATAACAAGACAATTTACAAGGTAAAATTTACCATTACTTTGGATAAGAATACAGAATTTCTATTGCTAAATATAAAAATGTCTATCTATAATTACTATTCATGATGACATATTTATGTATAAACTTAAGACTTTTAATACTGAGTTGATTAAAAGCAAAAAATAAAATTCAAAAGTGTATCAGAGATAGCCTGCTTCAGAGACTAGATTTACAATTCTAGTAGAAATTTAAAAAGATGAAATACTAGTTTTAATGAAATTGGGTATCTGGCAATGAAGGGCAGTGATCTCTGATATATGGGAGACAAATGAGGGGAGCCTTCTAATTTGTCAGATTATAGGGAGCGGGGACTCAGGCAGAGCCTCCTGGGCTCCCTGAGTTGAGGAGGCAGAGCTAAGACAACAGCAAAGCTGGCATTCACAGAACAGAATACAAAAGACGGCAGAACTGCATGAAGAGAAAATCCAGAGGTTTAGAGAGGGTCCCCACTGAGTATTCAGCAGAATAATAAGTTTGTTCCCCTTGGCAGGACTGGGAAAAGCTCATAATGCACAAGGCATTGGCTAGAATTCTCCAAAGAGTCTTGCCTCAGTCATGAGAATTCATAGTCTTTACACTAGGTATAACCCTGGTCTCACATAACAAATCTCAAAAGCAAGGCCTAAAAGGATCATGCTGTTTACAAATAAATTAACTATGTTTCAGAACAGTGATCAAGAGTGTTCATAGGAATACAAAATTATCCATCACCAAAGTAAAATTCACAATGTGTGGTATCTAATAAAAATCTATCAGGCATGCAAAAACAAAACAAGCAAAACTAGTGAAATAAATCTCATAATAAGGAGAAAAATGAATCAATTAAAATTGACCCAGACTGACACAAATGTTAGAATTATCAAAGACATTCAACTAGTTATTGTAAGTGTATCTATTATGCTAAAAAAGCAGGAGAACTGGTTAAACCTGTTACATGGACGTGAAAATTATAAAAATTTCAAGTCAGACTTTTAAAACTATAATGTCTATTGTAAAAAACAAAAGCTGTATATTGAGTTACTAGCAAATTAGGCATTGCAGAAGAATAAATTAATGATATGGAATACATAACAATGGAAATGATTCCAAGTCAAACAAACAGAAGAAACCAATAAATAAAAATACTGAGAAAAAAATGGAGTATCAGCAAACACATAAGTGAACATATGTGTAATTGGAGCTCTGAAGTAGAGAGAGATGCATATTTGTAGAACTAATGGACAAATGTTTCCCAAATTTGACAGAAACTCTAATGTCAGATCTCAAAAATCCAATAAACCCCAAGCATAAGAAATGTAACAAAAGATATACAAAGGCACCTCATTGTAGCATTGTTCGAAGGCAGTTGTAAAACAAAACAAACAAACAAATATTTAAAGAAGCCAGAGGAAAAAAGATGTACAAGAAACAACAATGAAGACAACAGATTTCTCATCAGAAATTATGCAAGTAAAAAGACAGTGGAGCAACATATAGAAAGTACTGAAGGGGAGAAAGCCGTCAACCTAGAATTTTATAACCCCCACCCAAAAGCCTTTAAATAATCAAGGCAAAAAAAGCCCTTTAAAATGCACAAAAGCTGAAACACTTAATCACCAGCAGACCTGCACTACAAGACATACTAGACGTGATCTTTTAGACGTAAGGAAACAGTACCAGATGGAAACAGGAATGAAGAACTTTAATGGTAACGATATAAGATTTTCCCTGTTATTTTAATTTATTTAAATGATAACTTATTGCTTTAAAATAATAGTGTAGTGTGGTGTTTTTAAAAGGTCTAAATTTAAAATGAGTGAAACAATAGTACAAAGACCAGGAAGGAAGACATGGAAATGCACCTTTATAAAGTTCTTATGCTGTGCATGAAGTGGCATAATATCTCCTGAAGGCAGACTATGAAAAGTTAATATGTATTCTTTAAACACTAATAGAGAAGACAAAAAAAATTTACAGCCAAAAAGCTAACACAAGAAATGGAATTGAATAATAACAAATATCTGAAAAGTGGAAATAAACCAAGTCTCCAAAAACACTTTGGGCACACAAATTGTGGTTTATCTATTTAATGGAATACAATCCAGCAATAAACAGATAACACAGATGAACCAGAAATAATCATCTAAGTAAAACAGTTGAATACATAGAACATTTTTTCAGGTACACATAGACTAAGAGGTTTTTGTCCTATAATTTTTCTATCAACCTTCTCCACACTATATATAGGAAATATGACCCAGGAACCATATGCCCCAGTGTTGTAACAGTCCTGGGCAATGGTCTTTTGAGGAGTGGTGAGGTCAGGAGCTCTGTGTTCCAATATCAGTTTTGCCATTAACTATTTGTGGGGCAATGGGGACAGCAATTTTCTTCATTGGTTTTGTCCAGGAAGGAGATGGGATTATAAGATTTCTAAGGTCTCTATTCTCTGTGAATCACTGAATCACATCAGCTCTTGGAGATCCAGGCATAGAACTGAACTACAGAAGGGTTGGGACCCCAACCCAGGTATTTTCATAGCATTTGCTTTATTTTGTCCTTTCATATGGTTAATTGCACCCCTACTTTGTCTCTCTGATCAACCACTTTGATCTGGGAAGCAGGCGTGCTTTCCTCCTCCAGCACCCCCTCTATGCCTTGATGGTTAACACTGGCTGAAAACTGGAGGGAACAGAAGTGCCGGTGGTGTCTCCTCCCTTGCTCTGCAACCACACCGCAGTGTGGTGTAGTTTCCAGAGCACTAAACTAGGACTTGAGAGACTGGGTCTCGGTCCCAATCACCTGGTCCCAGGTTTCTCACCTATGAAATGCAGAAAATAACCCCTGCCCTATCCATTGCAGTGAATGGTTGCTTGAATAAAATAAGATGATGGAAGGTGTGGTGTTTTGTAAAATGTGAGGCATTCTGCAGATGTAAGCGCCTATTATTTTTAAATGTGAATATGCAAAAAAACTTGGGCTGAAGTAACTAAGACT
Organism: Geosciurus inauris; assembly: GCA_004024805.1. Lineage (NCBI taxonomy): Eukaryota > Metazoa > Chordata > Mammalia > Rodentia > Sciuridae > Geosciurus > Geosciurus inauris. The sequence continues at coordinate 39,854 of PVHX01002833.1, forward strand.
TGTGGCTGCTCTGATCTGGGCCTGTAACTCAGGGTGGGTGCCAGAGGCAACTTTGGCTCTGCTCTTTATGCAGCCAAAGGGAGTATTTCATTAGCTGCTGTTATGAGGCCTACGTAGGCAGCACCACCTGGGTGTGTGGTCAAAGGTGCCACAGTTATTTGGTCAGTGGGATTTGTGAGAAATGCCTGGAGGACATCACTAATGCTTGGTGGGTGGTGACAGTAAACTTCCTTTTGAAAGAAGTCTGATTCTAATACCTGGTAGAGACCTTGTTGAAAGTGAAGGGGGTAGCAAGAATGACTTCTCCCTTGCAACCCAGGTGGAGCTGGCTGCACTCCTGAGGCGCCCCTGTGGGTCTGGATTTGCCACATTATACTGTGACTGATTTCCTCTTCTTAGGCTTCCGGTAGGCTATGAAATCCTTGAGGACAGGAACTGTACTTTTGTCATCCTTTAACTTCCTGTCCTTGAGCCTCAAGTACAGAATGTGTGCTTCAAAAGCCTTTGGTGGACCAGAACAATCAAACAGGAGCAAAACGAGCAAAGACCAAGGCTAAGCCTTAAGAGTAGGTCCTAGATCTTGTAGAGGTTGTATTCTAATAACAGAGAACGGCCTGAGATCAGGTATTTCCTAAGTGATGTGCCAGGTGTGAGGATAGAGGTTTCAGAGAAGAGTTCTTGCTGATGAGAGGTGATACCTGAGTTGCAGCTCAGCAGAAGGAGAGGCTGCAGCCAGGGGGAGGTGGGAGGGAATGAGGGCTCAGAAAGTTTCTGTAAAACCACACTCCCAAGGAGCTTCAATACTGCAAAGTACTAACTCATCCTCTATCTCAATGTTCCCAGTCCCTCAGGGGCAGGGATTGTAAGCCTTGGTGCCATGCTCATAGATTAGGAAACCTGACCCTTATGGGGTCAAGAATGTGATTCAGGGGCCTGGGGTTGTGGCTCAGTGGTAGAGCGCTTGCCTCACATGTGTGAGGCCCTGGGTTACAAAGCAATAAAATAAAGACTTTGTGTCCATCAACAACTAAAAAAATATTAAAAAAAAAAAAATGTGACTCAGGTCACGTGGCAGATGGGAGAGGTCCAGAGGAAGACTGTCTGAACTCTACTTCTTTGCTTTTTAGCCCAGAACCCGGGGCTTTCTGGGCTAGTCCAGGGGCATCCACTCTGCATCCAAAGCTGCTTCCTTAGGGACACGTTAGCATATTTGAAGGAATTTCCAGATGTTTAAACTGGACAGAAGAAGTCATCTGCTTATTGGAGTTGATATGGAGAGACTTATTCTGTAGCTGAGACTTCATATGCAAACTAAACAGTTGATTGCTCACAACATAGATTCACACACAGTGAAGACAAGAGTCCTTTTCACAGTGACATCAACAAGCCCAGTGGATTAGGGGAGCAGAGTTGAAGCTACCAATTGTCAAATATTTGAAACTTTAGGCTGAGACAGGAGAATTGCGAGTTCAAAGCCAGCTTCAGCAGCGGTGAGGTGCTAAGCAACTCAATGAGACCCTGTCTCCATATAAAACACAAAATAAGGCAGAGGATGTGGCTCAGTGGTCGAGTATCCCTGAGTTCAATCCCCATACACACACACAAAAAAGTTCTAGACTTAATAGAGTGCAACTCTTTTTTTTTGCAAGATTCTTTTCTATTCCTTTCAATTCTACACTCAAACACATTTAAAGGAAAAATTAGATGCACATGCTTTGGGATTAACAGACATTTCAATGATAAGACAGCATCATCTTTTGAGAGCTACTGCATGTCCAAGAATCTGCTTGCCTTTGCTCTTCTGGATGAAAGTTCCTCTAAAAGAGTCAACTCTAACATGTTCGAACACTATGTAACTTCTTACTGCTTGTGGTCTTTCTCAGATTGTGTGATCTGAAAGCAAGTTGTTTCAATTTTCTGTATCTCACCTTTCTCATCTGTAAATTAGGATTTGCTAGATTCTGTCTCTATTTTTTCCCAGATGTAACATTATGGGTTTCTGGCATCGTAGATATTTCTGACTCACAAGCACAATGAGACAGCCTGGGTTCATTCTCTGTGCCAGGAATGAGTTGTTAGTAATTCTCGGCTGCTTCGGTTTCCCATTTGTGGATATGCAATAATAGTACCTATCTCTTAGAGTGGTTGCTAACCTACGTGAGTTTAAACAGGTAAAATGCTGAGATCAGGGTCTAGGTCATAGAAAGCATGAAATAATGTGAAAGCTATTCTTCCACACTTGCCTCTTCTTGACTTGGTTAGCAACAGCAATAAACAACCAGTATTTATGGAATAGTAGGCAGGGATTCCAAATTTTACCTACATCATCTTATCTAATGCTCACAGTGACCCTATGTGGTCAGTAACGTTTTTGTCTCCTTTTGTGCAGATGAAGAGGCTAAAGCTTCTTCCTAGCATACAGTGATTAGGTGGCGGAGCCAGGAACTGAAGTGACACCCTGGACTTGAAGGTAGGCGTCTTCATCCATCAGGAAAGCAGTCATATCTAGACTGAGATCTGCAGCCAGGACTGGAGATGGACATCTGCTGTAATATGAATCCCCTTTCTAGGCTAGTGACAGAAAATGTGATTCCGAAAAAAATAAACAGCAGTCTGTAGTACAGATTCATTTCATCCACAGATCCTAAATGTTTCTAAGTCATTCCTCTCATAAGTCACATTCCCCCCATTCATACCAACTTATTGACTGTTTATGTGTTTCCACTGATTTTTTTTTCCAAGTGATTGCTACTCTCTAATCAAAGTCAGTCAACTATGCAATGATATACCACCGTGGATGAGGAAGATCATTGTAGCAATTTTTCTAACAGGAAAAAACAAACAAACAAAAACCTCAACATGCAATCTTAAATAAATAAATGTATATCAACAGTACGGTCTAGTATGCTCTAGTTGAAAACAAGGAAATATATATATATTTATTTAAGATATAATAATATATAATATATATGTTCATATATTATATTTAAGAAATTATATATATAATTATATGTGTATAATTATGTATATAAATTTATATATTTATTATATAATTATATATATTCATAATATATTTATTTATAATAAATTTATAAATTGTTATATGTATTATATGTGTATAATTATATATATAAATTTCTTAAATATATAAAAGTTAACTATCGTTATCATGAGACAATGAGAATAGGTGGCATTAGTGTATATTCTTCCAGCCTTTGTCCTCAGTTTTATGTCATGCCAGTCTCTTCCATTCTTTCTGGACTACAGTCTTGCTGACGTTCCTTCATCCCTTTAACAGATCCTACTTCTTCCTGTCTCAGGGCCTTTGCACATGCTTTATCCTCCTCTCTGTCCTCAAATTTTATCTCCCCTTCAGTCTTTGCCTGGTCAATTTCTGTGAATTTTCCAAAGCTCAGCCCAACCTATCTTTATTCAAGAAAGGTTTGGGCGAGGTCCCTCTGCTTCACACTCTCCTAGCACCTGTGCAATTATTGGTTTAGTGATTGTCAGCCTGCTGGAAAATCAGCTCCTGGAAGGTTGGAGCCTTCTTTTCTGTCATCTTCTCCAAAGTAATACCTTTGCCAAATGGGATAAGTGAATGCTCAGTGTGAATGAAAATCTCAGGGGTTTGTTAATAGTAAATATTATGCTTTACTCCTGGAACTGGGTGTAACTCAAACATTAGGGCTTAAAGAGACCACTGGGGGAGAATCTAGGGTTGGAGCCCAGGAATGTACCTTTTTAACACTCATCCTATTTGGACCACAATGGCAGGCAGCACCTTGAGCAGCACGGTAAAGCAGAGAGAACATGTGTTTTAGCATCAAGATCTGATTAAATTCCACTCACATAGTAATTCAGAAAGCACCATGAGTGCGAGAGGCCAGGATGAATGGCTGAGAGGCAGCAGCCACGGGTCCATGTGGCTCTCTCCAGCAGGGGAGAACTCAAGGTGGAGCTGGATGGGAAGGACAAGTGGAGGGAGCTCTGGGGATTCAGGGAGGCATGCCTGACATCTTCTGGGTGGCTTCCCCACCACAGGAGGACCAGCCTGGGGCTGTCGGGTGCTCACCAGTAGGAACTCAGTGAGCCAGAGCATATGGGGATAATGGCGTATGTGGGGGTGCAGAACAGCAGGCAAGGAGCTCACATGGCCTCGAGGCTCAGAGAAGATGAATGGGAAGGGGGTCTCCAGAAGGTTCACAAACTCCCCAAACGTGTCTGCATCTCTTTCCTTGAGCTGTACGCAGAGTGGTGACTGCACCCACTTTCCTGCCCTCCTAAGCCTTACCCTGAAGTTTGAAGCATATAATTTTCCCTGGTATTATTTTCATAAAATTGTAAAGATCTGAGATTCGTCTGTGGTGATATAGAAAGGGCTCAGCAAACACCAAAGCAATCAAGTTAAGACAGTGGGTGACAGCCCAGAATTTCATATGCATTAAAAGTTAATTTAAAGCTTCTACACGAAACCCCCCAAAGGTCCAGATAATAAATTCTCATTCTCTTTTTCCGCAGCCACTCCTACTTCCCCATCCCAAACTTTTCTGGACTTCAAAGTCTCCCCGTGCCCCAGAGGCGCTCTCCGGCCATTAGCAGGAGAGTGAGTAGAGGAATTGGCAGATTTAGGGCCATCCTGTCCCCTTCACCATGAGAGCTCCTGTCAAGTTGGGTCACTGTCCCCTGGATGAAGGTACATTTTGAAAACACTCTGAGCCAATGACTCTAGACATTTTGGTCTCTTGTTAATAAAGGACAATAAATTTCTAAATTCAGCAATGACAAATAACCCTTTGCAAGTTATTAATACTTCGTAAAACAAATATTCCAGCTTTTGTCTGGTCCCTGGCTTGCCTTTGCTCCCTCCCCTTCTATTGTTCTGCCTTTCTCTTAATTTTTCTTTTCTTGCATCTGTCTTCTCTCAGACTCCCTTTCTAGTTCTAAATTTGGTTTTGATTGTTCCAGTGTTGTTCCAAGTGTACTTTTGCTGATTTACTTTGATAACCTCTTTGAATTTCCAAATGGGATCTTTTGTTTAAAAATGGGCCGTTTTCATGACAACTGTTGTGGCCTTGCCTCAAGGATTTCCTTTACCCTGGAGTAAGAGGGGATTTTATTATTTGCAATTTTTTTCTTAACTAAGGCCACTATTTCCTGTCCATTCTTTTTTTCATCCTTTACTCCTTTTTTTCCTTGTATCATAACTCATTCATCTCTCTCTCTTTCTTTCTCTTCAACTTCCCTTCTTCTCTCTCTGGTGTTGATTTTCTCATCGGTAAGCTTTTATATTATTGGAGGGAAAAGAAGTTCTGATAATTCGTTGGAATCCCTACCAACCCAGCTGGGGTTAGAAATAATAAAGGCTTCCAAGAAAGTCCTTTTAAAATTCATGCAATGTGACTTTTTAAAAAACTTCACAGTAAGAGAACAATCTGAAACTCTTTACAGAAGCGCACACAAATTTCTCATGCAAATGAAGAGTCACATTGCATAACTACTTGCAATTGAATACACGTTACTCTTCTCTGTTGTCTTGACTCAAGCTCCTTGCAAACACGAGTTCAAGGACACATGCTAAATTTGAATGCCAGTCTTCCCTTTTGAAACAAATGCATCTTACAAGTTATAGCACTTGCTCTTTTAAAGCAGGCCCCACTAACACGTTCCTGCCACTTTTAAACTCTCTGTGTTTTATTGCCTTGCAGGGAGAAAGGGGCCTGCCTACGTCAGCATCCCTCAAGGAGGATGGACAGCGTCTCCAAATACCTAACAGATGTCGTGCTGTATCTCAGGATGAATCCATTATTGATTCGGAACTCTCACTGTGGTAATTTTGCCAGGTTTCCTTTCACACTTATGATGAGGAAACAGACTGAGCATCATAAGGGGACAGGACAATAACAATAAACAGACATGGGTTTAAAGCCAGGCAGTAATAACAAAAACAATCCCCGGTCTCCTTGACAGTCATTCTCCTTCCAGCGCCAGGTTACAAATCACTTTCTGTTTCCTTCTCCCTAAGCTCACACGCATTCAGAGAGAGAGGATCTGAAGACCTGTCCAATGTGAGTTTGTGTCCAGGAAATATTTGGATAAGAGAGACAGGACTAAAGAAATTCAGAGTCATCTTGGAGGAAGTTATCAAAGGAGATGGGTGTGTTAGGGCTGGGAAGTGAAAAGAAGGACTTCATTCTCCATCGCGTCTAATCAGAATCACTTGTAGCCTCAAAAGCGGGTCCTGATTGCAGGGGATGCCAAAGGCATATTTTCCATGTTCAAAGCCGAATCCATCATCCTCTCCCCCTCCTTCCAAACCTGCAGTCTCTTGTCCAATTTACCTAATACATCACTGTCACATTCATTGTTTCTCAGTCTCTTTACTCTGCAACTGCTTTAGATGTTCCCAGGAAGTTGGTGTGATAAAAATGTAGGAGTCAGTTTATTCCACCATTGCAGATCCCGTGCACGGGGCAGGAAGGGATGCGGCTGCCCAGTATATTGGGAAGATGGTAATCAAAATGGACCCAATACATGTGACAGGTCAAGTCACAGACCTCAGAGCGGTACCATGGAGAGAAGAGAAGGAGGTACAAATTCAATGAGAGGGGCAAGCGTGGGGCTGGGAGGGAAAAAGCGGAGGAGGTGACGTGGGAGCTGAATTGCCAAAGATGGACCCTGTTCACCTAGGCTGATGAGGAGGCTGCTCACACAGAGGTGTGGAGGTGTGAAAAATTAGGGCATTTAATAGAATAGGGAGGGATTCCAGATCAAAGCTTAGGGGTGCCAGGGCACGTGTGTTTGAAGAGGTTATTAAGTAGGCAGGTTGGTGAAATTTGGACGAAGACAAATCTTGTGTACCATGCTGAGGGTTTGGACATTGCTGTATGGAACAGAGGGGCCTCATGATAGATTTTAAGCCAGGGGACAATATCATCTTATTTCTATTAAAGGCTGATGACTTGCAGGTCAGGGAGGAAGCAGGGAGCCTGGTGTGGGCTGTCCTAGAGTGCTAGGAAGATGGGACTGTGTCAGGTAGAGCTGATGGGGCTAGGGAGCTTGTGTATGTGAGGTCGAATAATGATAAATAATAAATTAACACACACTACTAACTTGCTGAGAACAAAAACCAAAACCCAAAACCCTTAGCCGTCTCTCATGACTTACCAAGTTAAGCTGTAAATATTTAGCGTGCTATTCAACCCCCTTAAGAATTTGGGTCGAATCCATCTTTCTGATTCCATTTCCCCATACCCCTCTGCTGGGAGACAGAGTAGAGGAATGCTAATTGCTTTCTTCATGTTTTTGCTGTCATTGCTCAAGCTTCTGCTCTGCAGTGACCACTCTCAACTCTTGTGCTCCAGTCTCCCGCGAGCCTACAGAGCATGCTCCGTCATCTGCACAGCTGAACACAGGCTCTCCCTTTGCGAAGCGTCCAAGGAGGCTGAGTTTGTTTTTCTCGCTCTCCTTTTTTCTCAGCTGCTTTGTGTTGGTTTAGAGTCTTTTTGCCTTTCCATTACATTTATGAACTAAGATATAATCTTATCAAAGACTGGGATTCCCTTATCTACACATTTACTCCATTTCATATCTCCTATACAGAACATTGTATGTAAAAGTTGTGATTTCTTTAAAGATTTTCACTTCAGCTCAATTTTCCTACTTTTATGAAGTAAAATGAAGAATTAGAATATTTAAGCAGATAATCCAAATCAAAGTACTTACTTTGGCCATGGTATCTGGCCATGGCTAAATGAAATCTCATGACAATATTAACATAAATGAGATTTACTAATTGAGTAAAGGAAAACATGTATAAAGTTTTATGCTCCAAAAATATATCCATCAATAAATCCTGGTTATGTTTGGCACGTCTCAAAGAGACCAACAGATTGTAAAGTTATTATTGATAAGATTCTATAAGCTTATATCCTGTTATTAATTTTATACTAAATTTTTATTGGATTTAATGAGAATTATGGTTTCTTCAAAAAAGACTACAACTCTATAAATGTTTTAAGTGAATTTGTTCTATAGTGAGGTATATGTGGGTACACTGGGAGAAATTCTTTTGGAAATATTTATGGACCATATGTATTTATTCATTGAGAGATATTTGTGTAAAAACTCCCTTCAAAGACCACAAATCTGAAACATTACATGAATATTGCTATCATTACTATTGTGTTCCTCAATGTGATTATCATTATGATATTTATATGATGTTTATCTTTGAGTGGAAATGAGTACCTTTATTAAAAAATTCTTTTTTATCTCTAATGTAGTTCTTTTTTTTCCCAGGGAATTGAACTCAGAGGCACTCAACCACTGAGCCACATCCAGAGCCCTTCTTTATATTTCATTTAGAGACAGGGTCTCACTGAGTTGCTTAGTGTCTTGCCATTGCTGAGGCTGTCTTTGAACTCGTAATCCTCTTGCCTCAGCCTCTGGAGCCACAGAGATTACAGGCTATGCCACTGCGCCCAGCTCTAAGTGATTATTAAGGATTGGATGTTATTCCTGTTTAACTGATGTGGAATCAATGCACAAGAGATGAGGTTTGCTTGGCCATTCTGGCTGAACTTGACCCTCCTGACTCCATACTACTGCATCGAGGAGATGGTTGTGGCACCACATCTATTTTGTGGGTGGCTGCTCTGCTTATTGATACAGCACGTTTTCTTAGGGCTATGAAAACTCATCTTTGCTGAGTGCTTAGTATGTGCCAGGCACCAATGATAGAGAAATGATAATTCCATATAGTACCTTCTGGAAATCTGTAAGTAAGACAGGCAAGTATGCACCCCAGTAGTCTGGTGGAAGAATGATTTTATGGAAAAAGCTTAGGGTGTCATTTGTTCACAGAGATGGGGCTGCTAACATGCTAGCCATTTACTTTTGATGGAACAGAGGCCCACAGTGGGTATATAACTTGCCCAGTGTAACAGTCTGGAAAATGGCAGTTGCAGAAATTAGACCCCAACTGTACCACCACCGAACTTGGTCTTCTTTCTCTGCATCAAGGTTTTTCGCCCTGTTTAAGTAGTTCCCTTGAACACCTATGTCTTGCATGTCTGTGTACTCCTTTGCCCCCATAAAACAGTCCCCACTACATAGGAAGTGGTTGTTTTGTTGAGTTAATGGAAAGGAAGTGATCTTTCTTGTATTTCATGCCAAATATTAAAAGTTAATGCTAAATGGCTCACTAAAGCATTTGCATGTTTCCAAAAGGTGAAAACCTGGAGGAGAACTTTTCAGGAGTTAGGTTGTGGGGAGGTCAGTACAGAGCATTACTTTATTTTTCTCGTGCCAACAAAATGGTAAGAAGGAAAAAGTAAACAAAAGCCACTGTTTAGCCGACAGGGATGAAAATGGGATAGAAATAGTGCCTCACATGGAGTGATGGGGGAAGGTTGTTACAAAGTTCATGAGTGGACTTTGAAAGCCTGGGGTGGGTTGCTTATACCTTCTGCTAAACTCACTGTTTTTATGGGTATCAAAAAGGAAAACTCAAGTGCAGTATGGATTTGGGACATAAATGGCCCATTCTTTATGCCCATTGCTCCATCATTAACCTTCCCACTCAGTCCTCGAAATGAAAAGCCCAGCATCTTCCATCTGCTCCACGTTATTTATGATGATGTCTCTAATTATGTTCAATTGAGTTGCTGTCGATGATTAAAGGTAATAGGTAATAATAACTTGGCCTCATCATTACCACCATTATTATTAGCTCATTGATTGCAATAATTTCTAAAATTACCCCTTGGAATAAAATACGTTAAGCACCTGGTTTATCCTTTTTAGGAACATCTGCTCTAAATGTGTGATAGCATAGGACTGGACGTGTCTTGCTCTGAAAGGAAAGCAAACAATGTTGACATTGGGAGTCTTGTCTGTGCTGGAATGGACGTATTGTGAGATGATGAGAGGAGGGAATAATGACCATGCTCAAGTTCAATGCTGGAATTACAGAGCTATTAAAAAGCAGGGGGTAGGGAGAGTAAAACACACACACACACACACACACACACACACACACACACACACAATCCAGTACATTTTTCAGCCATTGCAGTCTTTGCATCTTCTTTGAAAATATTCCCATCTTCACTATGGCACTGATCTTTGCCATGGTGGTGCCTCTCCTGGTCTGTATTACCAGGACATCAGGCATGTGGTTGTGGGAGGCAGGGGTGGCAGGAAAGATGTCAGAGCTGCATATAAAGGAAGAGAGGGCAATGGTATATGGAAAATTCTTTCAGTAGAATCTTTTCCTAACTCCGTGTTCCTCTTTCTGTTCTAGAAATTCCACCACTGGCCTTTCATTCTTTTTGATTTCTTAATACTCCTCTGCAGGAGTGGAAGTTGGCCATTGGGGGCTGCACTGTATGTTCATAATGCCTCGCTCTGCATAATGTACGTACATACATATGGAGGTACACACATGGAAATATATGCATATTTACTCTTTCTGTATAGAAGATTTTGCCCCAGATGAATTCAGTTGTGTCATGGTTAGACCAAATGTAGAGTAAATCTGGAAATAAGAAGAAAAATCTTTGCTACTACAAAATTCTGAATTAGGTCATTTTTTTTTTTCAAATTTCTTACTGGGTCAAGAAAATGCAAGGTATTTAAAAAATAGCTATTGGGGGCTGGGATTGTAGCTCAGCGGTAGAGCGCTTGCCTCGCATGCGTGAGGCCCTGGGTTCGATCCTCAGCACCACATACAAAGCAATAAAATAAAGACATTGTGTCCATCAACAACTAAAAAATATTTTAAAAAAATAGCTATTGATTAGTGATGACAAAATATTCACTGAACTCAGTACAGACTAGATTTCTAATATTTTAATTTCACCACATTATGAAATCACAGTGATGGAAATTTAACTTCCTTTCTAATTTGAAATCTTCACTTTTGCTCTCTGCTTTGAGCAGGTCATTAGTTACCTGAAATTGATTGCGGATTTGGACTAAACTTCCCAGATCTGGGCAGTTCCCAGATTCCATGCCATGGTACCTCTGGTTTTTCAGGGGCTTTGCATATAAACCTTCTGATTGAAATCACAGAAACCAAGAAATATATATGTCACTGGTATATAAGTACTTGTGGAACTTCTATGTGGCTCCAGGGGTATAATTTGACCCTGGCATCCAGTCCCTTTAATAGCTTCAGGGTCCCTGAAGAATGTCATATTTCAGGAAAGAGTTCTAGTCACATTGTATCATTAACTTTATGGAGTATTGTGGAATAACATTTAGTTTGATTCTGATAGAATAAAGGTGCAAATCCACATGCATAATTTAAAATAAAAATCCTCTCTCTGGTACCATATAAATGCATGCCAGGTGTGAAAGGAGAACTGAAATGGTCTCTGAGGATGCTATCATGAAAGAGACTGAGCCTTCTCCTTCAGCTATTCCCAGCTGCCAGGGCACTCATGTGAGTCGCTGCCCATTTCCACTGTCCTATCTGATGTTGCTCCTAGGTGATTTTCAGGAATTCCCTTAATTTTCCCTACTCTTTCTTTCTCCATCATAAGGAAACATCAAAAGGGAATTTTTGGGAGACACAAGTTGGTATACCTTGCCTCATTTGCTGGACTGTGATCCAGAAAAGATGAGATAAAATAATTATGAAAGCTTTTTGGTAGCTCTTGGCTAGGCTATATTTTGTAGGAGGGTCGTTTTCTTATTTGCTGAAGAATTTAAGCTTCAGCTTTATATTTAAGTACTAAGAAGGTCAATGACAGCTATTAGAATTCAAATAAACTCAGTAAAGTTGCAGGATACAAAATCAACTTACAAAATAGTTGCATTTCTATACATTAACAATGAAATATCTGAAAAGGAAATCAAGGAAACAATACTATTTACAATAGTATCAAAAAGAAATAAATACCTAGATATAAATTTAACCAAGGTGATGAAAGATCCATACAAGGAAAATTATGAGCACTAACGAAAAAAATTAAGTACAAACATATGGAAAGATATCCCATATTCATGAATTTAGAGCAATTAATATTACTAAAACGTCCACACTACACAAAGATATTTAAAGATTCAATGTAATCCTTGCCAAAATTTTGATGGCATTATTCACAGAAATTTAAAAAAGCAACCCATAAATTCATAAGGAACTACAAAAGATTCCGAATAGCCAAAGCAGTATTGATTAAGAAAATCAAATTGAAGACATCACACTTCCTGATTTCAAATTATTTTGCAAAACTAAAGTAATAAAAACAATATGATGCTGACATAAAAATATATACTTAGACCAACAGAATAGAATAGAGAGTCCAGAAATGAGGACACACATATATAGCCAACTGAGTTTTAACAAGGGTACCAAGAATGCACATGGAGGAAAAGATAGTCTCTTCAATAAATTATGTTGGGAAAATTGGATATTCACAAGCAAAAGAATATAATTGGACTCTGATTTTATACCACACTCAAAAATAAACTCCAATTGTGTTAAATACTACAAAAGCCTTGGAACTTCAAAACTCCTAGAGGAAAATATAATGGGAAAGCTCCTTGGCATTGGTCTTGGCAATTACATTTGGAATATCACATCGGTAAAAGAAGTGTCAAAAGCAAAAATAAATAGACAGGATTACATCAAATTAAAGTTTGTGCACAGCAAAAGAAATGATCAAAAAATGAAAAAGCCTGTGGAATGAGAAAAAAATATTTTCAAATCATATATCTGACAAGGTAATGCTATCAAGAGTATAAAGGAACTTAGACAACCAAATATCCCCTGCCCAAATAATTCAATTCAGAAACAGGCAAAGAATTGAAACAAAGTGATGCAGGAGGCATCACAATATCACACCTTAAATCATACACCAAAGTTAGAGTAACAGAAACAGCATAGTATTGGCACCAAAACAGACATGAAGACCAATGAAACAGAATAAAAGATACAGGGACACACCCACACAAATACAGTTATCTCATCCTAGACAAAGGTGCCATAAGTGTTCATTGGAGAAAAGATTGTCTCTTCAACAAATGGTACTGGGAAAACTGGAAATTCATATGTAAAGGAATAAAATCGAACCACTATATCTCAACTTGCACTAAACACAACTCTAAGTGGATCAAAGACCTAGTCATTAGACCAGAGACCCTGCACTAACTAGAAGAAAATGCAGGCCCAACTGTCCAACATGTCATATTGGGAACTGAATTTCTCAACAAGACTCCTAAAGCACAAGAAATAAAACCAAGAATTAATAAATGGGATGGTATCAAACTGAAAGGCTTCTTCACAGCAAAGGAAACAAGAGCATTTACAGAGATCCTATGGGTTGGGAGAAAATCTTCACCACTAGTACCTCAGATAAGGCATTAATTTTCAGAATATACAAGGAACTCAAAAAACTTAACACCAGAAAAATAAATAGCCCTATCAATAAATGGGCAAAGAAACTGAACAAATAGTTCACAGAAGAAATATAAATTGGCAAAAAATATATGAAAATGTGCTCAACATCTCTAGCAATTAGAGAAATGCAATTTAAAACTACACTGAAATTCCTTCTCACTCCAGTCAGAATGACAGTTATAAAGAATACAAGTAACCATAAATGTTGGTGAGGATGTGGGGCAAAAGGTACTCTCATACATTGTTGGTGGGACTGCAAATTGGTGTAACCACTATGGAAAACAGTATGGAGATTCCTCAGAAAACTTGGAATGGAACCACTATTTGATGCAGTGATCCCACTCCTCAGTCTATACCCAAAGGACTTAAAAACAGGATACTACAGTGACGTAGCCACATCCATGTTTATAGCAGCTCAACTCACAATAGCCAAGCTATGGAAATTACCCAGATGTCCTTCAATGGATGAATGGATAGAGAAAATGTGGTATGTATACACAATGGAATATTACTCAGCCTTAAATAAGAATAAAATTTTGGCATTTGCTGGAAAATGGATGGAACTGGAGAACATCATGCTAAGTGAAATAAGCCAATCCCTCAAACCAAAGGTCAAATATTCTCTCTGATTTGTGGATGTTAACCCAAAACAAGGGAGGATGGAGAGGGGAATAATAGAAATCCGTTGGATTAGACAGAGGGAAATGAAGAGAAGCGAGCAGGTGGAGAATAGGAAAGACAGTAGAATGAACTGGTCATAACTTTCCTAGCCTTGTATTCATATACACAACCAAGGTAACTCCACATCATGTCTGACCATAAGATTGGGAACCTAAATAGGATAAGTTATACTCTATGTATATTTTGCCAAAATACATTGTACTGTCATTATAACTAAAAATAAATCAATAAATAAATCTTAGAAAAAGAATCTAAACAGATATTTGTCCAAAGATGACACATAAATGGCCAATAGGTATATGGAAATGTGATCAATGCCACTAATTATCCGGGAATGTTCAATCCAGACCATGATGAGCTATTACCTCACACCTGTGAGAATGTTTATCATGAAAAATGAAAAGGTAACAACGCTGGTGAAGCCATGGAGAAGAGGGAGCCCTTGTACATGATTTGTAGGGATGCAAATTGGTACAGCTGTTATGGAAAACAGCATGCAGGTTAGTAAAAATTTTAGAAGTAGAATAACTATATGATCCAGCAATCACACTTCTGGGTATATATCCAAAGAAATTGAAATCAGGATCTTAGAGAGATCTGTGTTCCCAAGTTCATAGCTGTGTTATTCAAAACAGGCCAGACATGAAAACACCCGTCTCTATAGATGGATGAATGGATAAAGAAATTGTGAAATGCATGTCTGGGGGGGGGGGGGGGTGTGTGTGTGTGTGTATGTGTGTGTAATTCAGCTTTAATAAAGGAGATCCTGCCCATTTGTGACAATGTCGATGGCCTTAGGTCTATCCACATTATATTATTGTGTTAACTGAAATAAGCCAGACTCAGAAAGACAAATACTGTATGACCTCATTTATATAAGGAATCTAAACTAGTCAAACTTAGAAACAGAGAGTAGAACTGATGTTGCTAGGAGCTGGAGAGAGAAGAAGAGAGAAGGTGTTGGTTAGAGGGTAGAGTTTCAGCCATGGAAGAATGAGCAAGTTCTGGAGATCCACTGTACACCACAGTGTCAATAGCTAACAATGCTGTATTGCACACTTAAAATTTACCAAGAAAAAGATGTTAACTGTTCTTAGCACAAAAATAAACTGATAAATAAAATTATACCATTAATAAAGGGGGTGGAGGACAGTCTGGGAGGTGATGGATGTGTTTATGGCCTTTTAGTGATGATGGTTTCATGAATTCTTATTCACAAACTCATATATATATTAGGGCAAATGTGTTATATACATAACGTGTCCAGCTTTTTATGAGTTAATTATACTTCAAAAGAGTGATTGAAAAAATATCCTTAATGGTAAGGAGATTTCTTGTGTTCATTCCAAAATATTGGGTGTGAGGTTTGGACAACTCGGAGCTGTAAAATGTAGGATGCATGTACTTCAGCAAGCCCTGCCTTCTGTCTGCTTTTGGGCATCCTTGTCTTTGACCTACCTTTCATTCTTTTAGCAGCATCAAAAGGTATTTTGCTACATGCTTGGATCCACTTCTTAAGAAATAGGACAGGCAAAGTTCCCCCCAGCTCCTCCAAATTCTCCCTGCTAGACTCTCTCATGCCTTGTGTCCATCACCTTTTCTTCTTCCTTCATCTTCTGCTTTTCAAGCGCACCAGTGTTGGTCATAGAGGCAAAGAATATGATCATTTCTTCAGAGAGAAGTTCCAGGGACTTCCCAGGGCCCTTGCCAGGAGCATAAGTGTTTAAAGGAAGAAACCAGTGAGGGAAGAAGCTGTGAAAAAGTCAGGGTTTCATGCACGAATTTGAGAAACACTGACATGAAGGTGTTTACCAATATCAGAATCTCCTAAGCTTGATCATTATTTCCTGTGCCCTTGCTGGGTGAAGGGAGAAGTGAGGAGGCTTCTGTGGGGCCTGAGCATCAGATGGCGGACCTAGATGAAAAGTCGGGAGTGAGGAGGCCCACAGCCACAGAGCACTTGGAAGAGGATGGGAACATGTGGTCCACTTGTGATCTGTGTTTATTCGTCTGTCTAGTGTGTTCTGAGAGGAGGATGCAGGCCAGCCAGGGGTCAGCGAGTCAAAACCCTTTGAAGACAGACCCGGCTTCTGAAATGGATCTGGAGTTCCCTTGCTGGCTCCGTGTCCCACAGTAGTCTACATACTTCCTGGCCCATCATTTTTGCATGTGTATCATCTACAGATTTCATTGGTAAAGCTTTAAGTGTGCAAAACCGCAACATTTTCTGTTTTTCTAGAATTGAACAATAACTCTCTTGAGCTCCATTTTCCCTAACAGGAACTAGAGTCACTTCTAGGAAGACTTAAATTTAGCCCAATCCATTAATCAGTGTTTTCCCTCACTTTGCATCACCCCTGAGGGGCATCCAAATGAGGCTGGGGTTAGTAGGCACATTAGGGCGAGGAGCTGTGGCAGTTGCCCTGGCCCTGTTGTCACCGATGGGCATTACCACCTCCTTCTAGCCACATACTTCCCTCCTGGTGGAGCCCAGGGTCCATCACGGCCTCAAGTTTGTCCCACCTTAGCTGTCATTGCTATGGCGGTCCCTTGTCTTATCTTTTCTGATCCAAGACCTGCCCTCTAGGACCTAGGATATGTCTGGGTGCTTGTCCACATTCCTTTTCTTCCTAAATCTTCCTATATGCTTTTGTAGGTCATGCACTAGGGACAGGGCACATTTGGGAGGCTCTGTACTCTTGGTTTGCTGGACAGGAAGTGGACAGCCCACCCAGAATTGAAGTACAGTTCAAATCACCTTCCTTCTGGGCCAAACTGGGCATGAGAAAGGAAGGCAGGGGCAGAGGGTGTCTTCTCAGACTCATGCAGTGACTACTGAATCTTGACCCCTTTTCCATCTCAATTCCTTTCTTCTTCCAACAGGCTAAATTTGTGTAATTTTTGAAAGAAAATCTGCCTTCTTTCTAATGTTACTATTTATGCTACAAGATTTGTGTTCTTATTCCTTCGGAGATGTTGAGAACTCAAAACACCTTTTCTCTATCACAAAGTTTGGCTCTGTGATGAAAGTCTTGCCTCTCAAGATAATGCTCTGGTTTGAATTTCCAGAGCATATTTTAGAAATACAAAGTCAAAATTTGATTCCTCTATTCTCTGCATTTTCTCCTTTCCAAAGCAGAAAGAACAGTCCAAAAATTAGATTTTTTTCAGGTAAGATGCCACTTAGAAACATGGACTTAGTAATAACATATTGATTACTACTTTAGAAAATTATCCTGTTTCACTAGAATTACCACAGTCTGCTTTGCCCACGTTAGCAACAGTGAGATTCTTGTGAGTACCAGAAGAATGAAGGTGGAATACCACTAAGAATAACAAGGAGACAAAATAGGGTGGGCGTTCTAAAAAATGGAAAAGTGAGTAAAATAGAATGTCTACTGAATGTTTTTATCTTTACACAATGAACTTTTGTAAAAGGCATCATAAATATATCAGAGGTAAGATAGAAAAGAAATTCTTGTTACTTTTAACTATACCAGTTAATAGCCACTTGATACTTGGCAAGACAGCTTTACTGATCTCCTCATCCATGATATGAGCATGATAATACTTCCTTGCTTTGTGTAGTTCAGAGGCATGTATGTGTAGAAGAAACATGAGGACACACACACACACACACACACAATTTTTGTTGGTATTTGGGGGGATTAAACCAGGACTTCCTGTTTGCTAGGCAGACACTTTACCACTGACTACTCCCTAGATCCCTAGAGATATTATTTTAATAAGCTTTGTTTTCTATGAAATAGATATAACTACTCAATGATAGTATGAAATATAATGATTCAGGAGGACTTACGTATCTCAAATGATAAATGGTCTCACTTTTTGTTTTAAAAGACAATTGTTAATATTTTCACATTTAACAGATTTTACTTTTTCTTTCTTTTCCCAGGAAGAATCTAAGCAGTGACTGTCACAACATAGTGATTCCATCGTATTGGTTTCTCCAAATCCAGCATAGAACCATGGTCTACACCTAGACTTTTGGGTGACATGCAGCCACTGGACACAGCTGAAGTATGCTTGGTAATGGGAGGCACCTGTCAGTGGATTATGGGTAGTTCAAATGAAAAGATATCAATATAGTTCCTGCCCTTGAGAAATTCTATGTCCTATTGGAAGGCTTCTATTATTTTTTTCATTCACTCATTCAACTAATTTTTATCAAGCCTTCTCAGTGTTAGTTGCTGAGATTATAGCAAGGAATAAACTATAAAAAATTAAATTGATATTTTAGTGAGATCTGGACAAATGTATAGAATAAGAGTAAGCTTTTTAAAAACATAATTCATTGTCAATTCATGATATACAGAGGATTGATGAAGAATAAGTGGGAAAAATAAAGATGATGGTGAGAAGGTTGGTTATAGAATGTGGCCTTCCAGGAGTTGCATTCTGAGCTGCATGAGAAGCCTGAGAGAAATCCTTCAAATGCAAGGAAGAAAGACAAGGAAAATGTTTAAGAGGAAGCATGGTCTTGTTTGACTTGAATAGCAGGTGTATTCTGAAGAGGACTGGGGAATTCAACTAGAGAACTGTGGGAGATGATGACAACCAGAATAAGGAATTCAGTTTTAATGGCGTTGGGAGTAAAGGACCCTGGACAGTTTTGGGTGGAGTGATGGCTGAGCATTTGGGATACAGGGTATGTGATGGGATGAACACTGTCTTTAGAGAATATGGATTTGCTGCACTCCAGTTTTAGGGTACAGGAAGAACTACACACAGGTTTCCATTTCCAAAGAATACATACTCTGAAGAGATTGTAAGTTAACTGAACAAGTGATTATTTATATAACAGTAATAAGCCTGAATTAACAAAAAAAATTTCCCTGAGGTCTAAATTACTTATTTAATTAAGCAAAAAAACATTTTTTTGGTACTAGGAATTTAACCCAGGGTTGCTTAACCACCAAGTCACATCCTCAACCCCTTTTTTATTGTTTAATTTATGACAGGGTCTTGCTAAGTTGCTTGGGGCCTTGCTAAATTGCTGAGGCTGTCTTTGAATTTGCAATCCTCCTGCCTCAGCTTCCCAAGCCGCTGGGAATACAGGCGTGTGCCACCAACCCCATTTAATTAAGCAAATTTTATTGTACTCTTTGCTAAGTCATACAGGTCTGTGTAGTTGTGTACATTTACCATCACATCATTTACACAGGATGCAATAGACATGGATTTAATGGAAAGGTTTAAACTTTTGTTTGTTTCCACTAAACATCAGGAGTAACAATAGGAGTTTTGACTTCTTAGGAACAGTTTTGCCACACACTGAGAAAAAGGGCTTGTGGTATCAATTTAGAAACACTTTTCTCTCTTTTTTTGATCCAGTGGCCAAGGGCAAATTGGTGACCAGGCATTATTTTCCAGAGACACTTAAGAACTTATCACTGAAAAAACTAATCAACCCTCTATTGAATAGTCAGACCACAGCAGCCATGTGTTTTATGAGCCTTTGCTATATTACACAGAGGAGGGTTCTCCTCATGTCACTAAGACTAGGACTTGGTTAGGGATAATGTGGTTCAGGTTTTCCCATAATTGTATGGAAATTCCCTGGGTAAAATGTATGGGTCTGGGAAAGATCGGATTTGACAATGCTCCATAACTTCTGATTTTCCAATCCTTTAGAATTACCCGGCAGTCTTACTCTATGTACGTCCCCATCAAGCCCTAAGTTCGTAAAGTCCTTGGTAGATAAAATAATGCTGCTCACCTAGGGCTGTCACTGAAATCTAAAACGAGTAGAATGTGTGTTTGGTCAGTGGACTTGGCAAAAAGAGCAGGCTCCTGGGGCATCTGGACATTGTTCACACTGAAACCTTTTATTTGCTCATTTAGAAATGAACAATCAGGAAAGCTTCTGCATTTGGGAGATGTTTTTAAAATGAATTCTTTCAGGTTGCATTTGGCTACAGTCCCATGTGAAGCAGTTGCACTTTTTACTCAACAGATTTTGGATAAACCAGGAAAGCTTGGCTTCTCAAATTGTTTGATCTTTCTTGCATTGCCCAGTTTTGCAGATGCTGACATCTGGAATGTAAATTAGAACTACACATTTAATATGTCTGTTTAACGTTCATTATCAGCCTCCCCTGAAGATTGTTATTCAGAATTGACTGCCAAGGGCCTGCTGTTCTAATTGACAGAGTTCTCACCCAGATTTTGGGTTATTTCTCTTTGTCTCTCCTTGGGCAGACCGAGAGAGAAAAGGTGGTGCCCTTTCTGAATTTTCATTGAAGACAGTAAGTCATCAGAGATGTGTAAGTTGATATTGTACTGGGCATTCACAAATATTCATTGAATGAGCCATTCTAGAGTCTTTAAAACATTTCTGTGTAGAAAGTTCTCAAGTGTAAGAATTAGCATGGAAAATCACCATTCTAAACTCCCCAGACACACCAGGTTACATATCATGCTTCATTCAGTTCTATAAAATTTAGTCAAAGAATACTAGATGTAATGGTTTTACCTACTACTGGGAATTCAATGAAAAATAAGGAATTACTTCTACTCTTGTGCAATTGTATTAGTTTGTTAAGGCTGCCATACAAAGATTCTGCAGGCTTGGCAGCTTAAACAATAGAAATTCATTTTCCCAGAGTTCTAGAGGCTGGAAGTCCAAGATCAAGATGTTGAGAGAGTCGATCTTTTCTGAAGCTTTATTCCTGGGTGTTCAGAAAGCCACCTCTTGCTTTATGTTTACCTAGGCTTTCCTCCACATGCAGATGTCCTCTGGTGTCTCTGTAACCTAATCTCTTCCTATATCACTCAGATGGGATCAGGGCCCACCCTAATAACTTGGGTTTAACCATAATTACCTCTTTGAAGTGCCTGTTTCACCACACAGTCATATTCTGAGGTGCAGGGGGATTAGAATTTCAACATATAAATTTTGGGGAGATGATTGAGCCTCTACCTGTACTTTCTAGCAGTAGAAGAGAAGCAACACAAGCAAAAACTACATACAAATAGTAAATCAGCCAATGCAGAGGCAGAGTTCCACAGGGGTCAGAAGATTAGGGCATGTCCATCTGGTGGAAGAGCTTTATGGATGAAATGGTTTTGAGGTGCACATTGAAGAACAGATTTTAAGAAACAAGCAAACTGAATTATGTAAAACTGTTATTCTTTAGATAAAATATCATCAATTTTATATGACATAATACATTTCTTTCCATAGTCACCCTAAAGGGCACAGTCTACCAAGGTTTTTCTCCAAAGACAGTAAATATTTTAGCTCTTGGTGCCATGTAGGCTCTCACAACTACTCATTCCACTGCTACAGCATGGAACCTCTGTGGATAATATGTAAGCAGTAAGTGTGGCTATATGCAGATAAAATTATATCTACAAAATCAGGCAGCAGAAGGAATTGGTTAGTAGAAGAGTCAGAACAAAAACCAGGTCCTCTGACTCCCACTAATGCCCTTCCTCTATGCCATGTTAATTCTACTTCATGGGAACTACTAAGTTTCTAGGTAAATATTTGAGTTTTCTTAAATTTGAAAATCACTTATGAAAATAAAAACTCAAACTGCAATAGATAGAGGGAGGGAGGGAGGAAGAGAGAGGATTGAGAGAGAGAAAGAGAGAGAGAAGCAGCGGCTGAATTTGGCCCCTGGGCCATAACTTGCTCACCCTTGTGGAGGGGAATGTTAAATTCTCTAACTCTTCTCTCTGGTATAACAGGTCTTCCCTGGTGTTTGCACACTTCCAAGCTTGGAGTTCCTCTTCTGTGACATGCCTCTTCCCTGTCTTTCCAAAGTGGAGCCTTCAAATATGCAGAGAACAGAAAATACCTTGGCTCCAACTCAATGTTGTCATGTGGTAACAGACCACAAACCTAAGCCACTTCCGCCGTGTTGTTTAGCTCTTGGCACATGTGTGTTTTGTTTCTCTTTTATTGGCTCTTTGGTGGAACTGCAAAAAGACTTGTGGCTTCCTTTCATCTAGCGAGGGAAAACGAGCAACTACCTCTCTTTTCACAGCGTAGAACTCTTCTTGTTATTCGTATTGCAGAAAGGGCCCTTGCATAATGGGACATCTTTCCAGCCGCCTGAGAATTTCCAGTAAATACAAACACACACTCCGTTGTGGGTGAAAGATATGCTGAATGTCCAGAATGGCTCTTATCTTTCTAGAAGGAGAAAAGGAACAAGGACACAGCCTACAGGAAGATGCCTGGCATGGGGTCTCCTCCCTTCCTAGTCCTTTACAAGTAGGGTGGTTGTAAGGAGCATATGCCATGGACATGCCTGGACATGCCGGGGACTCACTATGTTGCTGGCCATAAGGAACGGCAGCCACTGACTTGCTTAATTATGCCCGCTTGCAATGGTGGGGGCTGAAAAGGGAGTCTAGCCCATGCAATCGAGGGCTGCAAGGGGCCCAGCCCATGTAATCGACAAAGAAGCAATGAGAGGCACTTAACAGCAGGCCTACTGGTTACGATTGATAGGGGGGCTCAGCCCATGCACATGTGCAAAAAAGGGCCCAGTTGCAATTACACTATCTCACTGGACATAACCAATGGACATTGGCTTTTACTGGGTGTAACCAATCACCAACCCACACGACCAACTTGGTCCGCACCGACAACTTGGAACTGCTTTTAAACTGCTTGACCTGCCACATTTTTGGGCTTGCTCCAAGGACATCAGTGAGACCGGCCACCTTGCTGTCTGTCCTGGGTCAGCTCCACCATTCCCTGATGTCCAGCTGTCAGCCGAAGAGAACCACCAGACAGCGTCTGCTCTTTGGCTAAGAGAAGTCACCTGGCATCAGAGGTACTTTGGGGTTCGTGGTTGCCCTAGGATTGTGTGAATTGCAGATAGTGCTTAACTGCCCTAGGGTAGTGTAACTTACCTATAGTGTTTAATTAGTGTGCATCAAATGCTAGTTGGGGTGCTCCAGGACACCCAATACTTTTTGCATTAATTAATTATATTTGGTGATTGTTGTGATTGAACATACACTTGCATTTAAAGGCAATCCGTCTCTGAGTAATTAGTAATCACGCATGCTGCTCGTGACAATGGTGCGCCCGCTTTCCTAAGTCTAGAGGTGAGCAGAGGCCAAGCCAGACCAGAAGACCAAAGCTCTTCTCAAGGAGCTTTTATTCCAAGGGGAGAAGACAGAGCACAGTCCCACAGGAAAGCATATAAACTGAATAATTGCAAAGGCCAATGATCATTTATGAAGAAAATAAAACAGGGTAACGGGATGCAGATTGAGGTGGCCATGGGAGGAAGAATGGAGTGACTTTGAGCAGGGCAGGGCAGGCTGTGGGAAGAGCAGAGCAGGAGAAGCACAGGGCGGGGCACAGAGCT
This sequence comes from Geosciurus inauris, assembly GCA_004024805.1. Taxonomy (NCBI): domain Eukaryota; kingdom Metazoa; phylum Chordata; class Mammalia; order Rodentia; family Sciuridae; genus Geosciurus; species Geosciurus inauris. The sequence continues at coordinate 63,296 of PVHX01002833.1, forward strand.
GAGGACAGGCTTGGGGAGGTCGCAGGCCCACAGGCGGTTGCTCAGGTGCTGTGACCAGCCAACCCTGAATATCATTTTGCCTGCTTTCAACATGCTCCTGGATTTCACCAACTCTCTAGATAGGGCCGCAAACTGAACTTCAGGTATGTTCCAACCAAGACAGGTGGCACTGTTGCTTCTCTTGTCCCAGGCTCTCCACTCGGGACTTTTTTTTTTAATTAGAGTTTTATAGTTAGACACAGTCGTTGGGTTCATCCCAACAAACTCATACACTCATGGAAATCGATTTCAATTTATCATCACCCTTTCCCTCCCCTTCCCCACTCTCCTAACTCTCTGCTAGACTTCCTTTTGCTTGTCTTTTAATTTATATTTAATTGGTTCTCCTATTATCTGCTTTTCAAACTGCACTAGTGCAATTGTGTCCCTTGAGTCATTAGTAGACGTTCTGAAAAAAACAACTTGGAAATACCATATATCCTCCTCTCCAACATTTTTCTTTAATTTTTTTTTAAAATTTTTTGATACCGGGGATGGAACCCAAGGGCACTTAACCACTGGGTCACTTCCCCAGCTCTTTTATTGTATTTTTAGTTACAGACAGGGTTTCACTGAGTTGCTTAGGGCCTTTCTAAGTTGCTGAGGCTGGCTTTGAACTCTTGATTCTCCTGCCTCAGCCTCGCCGCCCCCCCTTCCCCAGCTGCTGGAATTGCAGGCGTGTGCAACTTCAGCATTTCTAATAGTAACAATCAAAGAGGAAGTGTGCTTAATTTTTTAGATTCATTATCTTAAAAATATTGGGTTAAATAATTTAACTATTATACTTTGACTTAATAATATTGACGATATGAACCCATTTTTGGAGAACATCATATAAGACTCCAGTATAATGTCCCTCATAGTGGGGTTCACTGGCCAGCTGCAATGCAATCACTTGGTTCTTTTATATATTAGGATAGCCTGGTCTTTCAGATCTTGAATCAGATTGGGTCTTGGGTATCAGCATTTCAAAACAACCAAGCTGTCTAACTATTATGCAACCTAATATTCCTGGGAGCCCACGTCCCACTATTTGAACTTCCTATTGAGCTTTCATACAGGAACTCTTCTGTGGCTCTGCCCCATCCCTTATACATCCTACTCTTTAAGGAGAAATGATTTCTCAAGCGTTGAATATGGAAAAGAAAAATGGGCATGCTTGGCTCAGGCGCTGCCTCTATCCCTCTCTTTGGGTCTCCCTACTTGTGTTCTTTATCCTGGGAGTAGCTCTACCCTGACAGAGGAAGCTTGTGATTATTCCACTGTTCTAGAGATTGACTGAAGAAGTGTATCTAATACAAGATTAAAACTAAGATGCATTTACAGTGTGAAAGGTGGGTAATTTATCTTTCACAAAACTATGGACCTTGATCAGTTGGTTCTTAACTGAAGCAGGTTAATGGTTTTTGAGAGGATTGTTATGGATTGAGCCTTTCAAGTCCCGAATTTTCCTTCAAAGATAACTGACCTGGAGGAAAGGTTTTAAAAAATACAACATAAGTACATCATATAAAGCAGTAGAAAACACATGGTTATTCATTTTACTTTTTTAAAAAGCTCACATTCATGGGAGGAGCAGACAGGGTAAAGATGCAGCAACTGAAATTCATTTATTTGGAAGCAATTCCAAAGGATTTGAAGATAGCCAGACCTATCCTTCATATTTCTTTTAAGATCCCTCTTAAGACAAGCAGAGAGATAGGAGACCAGAGTGCATAACATCTGGTTTGTTGAAGGATAGAAGGGGTGAAGTAGAGGGAGTTCTTGGAAATTCTTAAAGGATGTGGTGGGAGAACACCTGGAAAAGCCTACTTTACTGAAGCAAGGCAGCAAGGACCCAGGCAGAGGAGGTCATGTTCAACAAATCGGATGAAGTTCCTTGAAGATATCCCTGTCAAGAAAGATGAAAGAGATTTAGTGGCTGTATAAAGAGCACTTTGATTTTAAACAAGATTTGACAAGATTCTACATCCAGGATTAATGGTCAAGGAGAAGAGCTGTTGAATGTGGGTAATGTAGAGTGTGAGATTAAAAAAAAAATTGACTCAAGAGAGGGAGATGGATGAAAGACAGGGAAGGGTTTTGTAACTTGGAAAGGGATTACCTGGAAGGAGGAGGGGATAGTTGTGAGAGAAAACGATCAGCTGGCTTTTGGATGGCTTTTCTTTATTACATTGAAGGGGAGCCAGATAGCAGAATAGATGCACCATCTTGAGATGATTCAGAAACGTGGGCCCAGCTGTCCTAACAAATCATTCCTCATGGGGCAGAGATGCTCGGCTATGACATGGTGCCTTGGACTGAAGGATGAAAGCCCAGTACAAACCAAAGAGACCAGGGTTAATAAAACAAAGTTGGGAGTAATGAGCCCAGGAATATTCTCGGAGGCCAAAGCTTTGGATGATTGTAGAGTTAGCCAAAATGTCCTTGGTGTTTCCAGCCTTTCATTTGGAGTCTTCCCTTCAAATCTTCCTTTACCTCCACCTAATACTCCACCTAAGCTTCCTGAGTCCTCGCATTCCAGTATTCTCACATTCTCCTTCTTTCCTGTGGTAAAAACTTAATGTCAGTAAAATATCTAACTCATCCTCAGGGATAAATACTTATAGAGAGTTTAAGGCATTATTCTTCCTCTGGGTATTTACATTTTAATGGGAGTCAAAAATTTTAAATCAAAATATTATAGCTGTTGTGATGGAATTTCAGAGAAAGGTTTGGGAAGGATACAGTGAGATTATGTGTCCCAGAGGTCACTCATGGTGGCTGTCTCCTGCACCTGGTGATAAAATCAATGTTGGTCCTGGCAAACAGCATTCTGATCTTCAGTGCTTATTTAAAAAAAGAAAGAAAGAAAAGAAAAAATAAAATCAATGAAAATAGAGCTTTAGAAATTCTATTTGAGCAGAAAAAAATAGTATTGACAGGCTGTGGCCAAAGGATCCCTTGGTATAACATCACAATATAAGAATATGAGGAATAAAAGAAGAGCAAAGGAGCTAAGTCCCAGAAACAGTTGAAAGAGACTAAAGAGCATCTCGGGTTAAGACGGCAGCTGAAATGCACTGAAATGCAGCTGAAATGCACTGAAACCCACTGCCTGGCAAAAGCCCACCGAAGCCTTAGGAAAGAGATCAAAGAACTAGGAAGTAAAGAGAGAAGAGAACAGCCACATCTTTTCAAAGCTGGAAAGCATATGATCAAAAACAAATGAAATAATAGAACCCAAAGAGTGGAATCTAATCAGAATGCAGAGAGTTGCCATCACAGTTTTCTCACAATCTCTGGAAAGGACTGCTCCAGTTTCTCTTGAAACAGAGTTATAGAAGACTAGAGGTTTATTTTCTGAAGTGGGTAAAACAGAAGAACACAGAGTTGGGGCTTGGCTGGCATGGACACTGGTGTCACTGAAGATGGAATATTCTACTGAAAATGAGGAGATAAACTCTAAACATATTCAACACTGAATGCTGAATTCTGCAGTCTTTCTTTAACCTCAGCCCTAGCAAGTCTTCCAGAATATTCCAAATATGAAACAAAAAGAATATACTTTTAGGAATCTGTCCCAACAGGAAAGACTAAAACCAGGTAAAAAACAGCTAATCAGATCCCCCTTCAAGGAAGCTTGAAGACAACAGCCCCCTTCACAAATGGCAATATTTCTAGTCCTTTGCCCTTCCAGATCCTTGCCACTCCCCATGAAGAGACCCTATCTATTTTTCTCCTCTTGAGCCTGGATGGGACTTTATGATAACCTTGATAAATAGAATGTGTTATACATGAGTTTTGACACAAGGCCATAAAGGGTGATACTGTTTCTGCATGGCCCTTGCTCTCTCAGGATGCCTGTCCTTAGAACCTTGCTACCATGCTGTGAAGAAGTCCAAAGTACAGCTCCTGCAGAGAGGCCCACTGAGGAGGAACTGAGGCCCTCTGTCAACAGCTACCACCAATCACCAGACCAGTGAGTTGTCCAAACCCCCAGCTTTAGAAACTCACTGGGAAACAGAGGACCTTTCTCCCCTGCTCAGTTCAAAGTCCTGACCCACACAATTCATGAATATAATAATAGATTGCCTTTGGCTACTAGACTTTGAGATAATTGTTATGAGTTCATTAGTAACCAGATTAAACATTAATTGAATATTTGAATAGTTAAACTGAAGATAATTATTTTGAAGACTGTCTTTGCTAAATTTGCCATCTCTGAATTGACAATAATTGTGTTTGTATTTACATGAAGAGGGAAAGATCAAGTCATGATGGAGGGTAAATGGGCAGGGCATTTTAGGTGATTCATAATTCTCTTAAAAGCTTTTCTGGAATTCTAAACTATTTTCTTTTTTCTTTGATAAAAAATAGAGGATGAGATATGAACTCATTATAAGAATAATAAGTTTCAGGATTTGGTAAAATGAAGAGAAAGTTTGAATAGGCTGCATAGGAATTCAATGACTGCTCCTAATACATTCCAGAGCTCAGCAGCTTTTTTTCTCATATTGCCTGCTGTTTAGGATTATATTCATCACTGCTGCCTTTAGTTACAGGTGGGGACATTATTTTGGAAACCTTTCTTTGTATTGTCTTTGTAACCTAGATCTATTGCCCATGACATTTTAGCTATTTAATAACTCTACTGTTCCAACAAAGCCTCCCCGAGGAGCACTTGGGCTCCCAGTGTCCACCAACCTAAGCTCTCCATAGGAGCAATGAAAAGCTACAGGTGCGAGAAATCTGAGGATTCCTTCTCCAAGGGGTCTCTCTTCAGTCAGGTCTGTTTTTATCCTCAAAAGAGATTTTAAGCTCTATGGAGTAGTTCATCTTAGAAACTCAGAAATGGAAGATTAACCTCCAAAGATTAAGTGATTATCTAAACATGTTAATTCTGTGCAAATGCTTATTTATTACCTTGTAGCCTCGTGATAGATGAAAATCCACCCTGCAAAACTTCATGGAGATTTTCACCAGATGAGAACAAAAGTAAGAAAAGCACTTATTTTTCCTCCAAATGAACAACATGAAGACAGCACGATGCTGTGTAGCTCATAAAAGGTGTGAAGGAAATTCTGAAGTTCTGTGATCACTCATCTGGTGTGACATTTTTTCATTTGGAAGAATATTGTTTCCACTTTAGCTTACTATAAAAATAGGTGCGAGTGTTTATAGAAATGAACACATCTTTCTCAGCCATTCTCCACCACAGACATTTAGGACCATTAAATCACCAGAAAATCCTATTGATTCATGAGATACTTACTATATGCCTTTTTTTTTTTTTCTGTATGCCATTTATTTGCTAGGCATTTTGATTGGTTATGGAGACAAAGACAAATTAATTCAATGCCAATCTGCCTTAAAAAACCTCATGGTTTCCTAGGGAGACTAATATAGAGCCCCAGTGGCACAGGGAAGTCTGAGGGCTCAGAAGAGCCCCACGATGAAGACTAACTGCATGTGGCATAGGACCTAAGCAGGGGCACTGGCTTCATGACTTAACTGATCCTCCACTGGCACTGTTGACAGATCCCCACCCCAGGAGTGCAAACAAGAGCAGCAGGTCTTTCTGTGGTCAGCTCCATTTTATCAGGTGTGTACATGGTGCTACAGTGGACACAGAAACTAACAGAAGGGGAAGGCATTTTTAGCCTCTCTCCATTTTAAAAACTATCAACATTGACATGTAGCGGGGAGTAAGAAGGCATACTCTAAGTCATAGGACATGGCAGCTTGCTTTCAGGGAGGGGGGTCATTTCTTTCTCAAATTCCCCCTAGTCCCAGCCCTTGACCTCAGATGTATCTCCTTCATGGCACATTTTGTTTTAATCACTCTGCTTTGTTTACTCCCCCACCTTATTTTGTATTTTTGGACTGTTCCTTTGAGTCCCAAGCCCACCTTCCTCTAAGGCACTGCTTTTGGTTTCTCTCTGCCTGATACACCAGAGCTGTGACTCCACCCTTGCTGCTCCATGGTCAAATTCAACTCACTGAGCTCTAGGTCAGCCTGGAGGGTGAGAAGACTCAAGAAGGAGCCCAGACCAGGTGCCACCCCATTGGTTGGGCTCTCCAGGACCTCAGTGCCAAGAGGAGCCAAACTTTAGCTAGTTAACAGGTACCATAATACTTTAGCTAGTTAACAGGTACCATAATACTTTAGCTAGTTAACAGGTACCATAATACCATATTATATCATATCTAGGACCCTCTCAACCATACCACACAGTGTTATTTTATAGACTGATAAAGATAACAAACATTGGTAGATAAACAATATGCATTATTGGCTATAAGGTGCTTTAAATAACAGAGTCATTCAAAAGTTTAAAAAGCAAGTGTGTCTCTTAGAATGGCAGGAATATTTAAGCATGAAAACATCCTGACTTAAGAACAATGACTAAACGCTTATCCTTTTGCTGACAATATTTTGACATGATTTTCTTTTGCCATTTTAAAATTTGCCATTTGTTTTATACCAACCAGCAGGAAGTACACTTTCCTTAGTTGTCGTCAAAATGGATATAACTCATTGTGTGCAGTGGTGCACACCTATAATCCCAGACACTTGGGAGTCTGAAGCAGGAGGATCACAAATTCAAGGCCAGCCTGGGCAACTTAGCAAGCTCCTGTCTCAAAATACAATAAAAAAGGGATGGGGATGTAGGTCAGTGGTAGAGCATGAGGTCCTGGGTTCACTTTCCATTAGCCTTCCCCCACCCAAATTAAGAACCTGTACAACTGATACCATGTATCATTCAACAGGGCAAGATAATAAAGGCATGAATTAAGGATGGCTACTCTCCCAGAGATTTTCACGAATATTTAATCTGACTTCTTGCCATCTAAACTAAGAGGCTCAACCTATCTAGGTACTTTTTTTTTTTTTTTTTTGAGACATTCTGATCTCTCTCAGTATCCAAACTCTCATTTCTGTCTCTCTGAAACCTAGGCATCATCTGCTTTGGAAACTGTTTCACAATCTGAGACTGAAGATTTCCAGACCTAAATGGAACTTTGCAATGAAAGGATTACTAAGTCTCTGTTTAGGCCGTGCTTGTGTTCTATCAACCTCCTTCCTATACAGAAGCCTGGCAATTCTTTCATGGAAAGCTCCATTGCCTGTGCAAAGCCGAATACATTGCCTTCCCTTTCTGACTTTTGTTTCCCTCTGAGTATGACAGCCATCATAACTGCTTCTTACAGTTGTTATGAGGAATAGATGGGACTAATGTGATAGAAGTGTGTGAGGGTGCTCACTGCTCCTGACTGGCCTCACTCCTTCTGTGGGCTCCTCTCTAACTCTCTACCCACAACCCCTTACTTCTCCACTCTGCTGCAAACTTGCTCCCTCCTGGACAAGCCTAAAACCTCCAGACTGCATCCCTCAAGTCACCTCCTTTGACCTACTCCTTCGTTTTGGCAAATGGGAGGCACCAATTAAGGGTTGGGGCAGGTAGGAAGTGGGAGTTTGTGTACTTATCCTTCTGGAATTGTCTCCTCCCTCCATCCAGGTTAAGGTTTCACAGTGACAGTGCATTCCCCAGCTCCTAGCAGGCACCCTCTCCATGACTAGTGCTCTGGTGGGACACCTTCAAGGCTAGGAGTCCGAAAGGCAGTCAACTGTACTTGGTCCTAAAGAGCTCCCATTGATTCTTTATTTGTTCCTTGAATTCTGCTCACATCTTTAAACAGAGTCTTTCTTTTGCCAGCTCTTGAGTTACTCTTTGAGGGTGCTATTGTTTTCTGCCAGGGCCCTAACTGGTATCCTCTTCCAGGGTTACAGATGGTGGCATTTGTTCCCTGATGTATTTTGCTGCCTTAAGAGATGGAGGTTCTCTTACTGCAGCAGCAGAATGACTTAGCCAGAAGAATCCACTCCTTGGAAGCTGGCTCTGTGCAGCCTTAAACATTTTGTTTATGTGGTGAAAAATAAGGAAAACGTCATTTTTGAAAAGGGATTTCTTTTTTAGCTTTTGGCTAAATATTCCTTTTCATTCCCCCCTCCACCTAAAAAATAGAAAAAGAAGATGCTCTGGCTTGTATTTATGAGGGAGTCAGGCATGCCGTTCCTCTTTCAAAGCTGTTCACATGGAAAGGAAACTGGCCTTGACATTTACACAGTCCAGGAGGATTTCAGATAGAATTTGGACAGATTGGGAAGTTACCATCTTGGAGTATATGGGGAAAGCAATCCTGGTGGGAAGATGTGGAGACATATTTGAGACAATCCATAGATGTTAGGAATGTGCAGCTTTTCTATGTGCCTCTTCACTTTATGATCCAATGGGATTGCCAATAATATGCATATGTTCTCTGTGATATCACATGAGAAGACCAGCCAATTAAAGCAGTCCACGCTTAAAGGCAAGGAGTATAATTTCTGGGTATATTTATGATTGCTTAATGTCAACAAAAGGGTCTTTTAAACACAGCACATTCCTTATCCTGCACTCACAGATCATGCTAAACACATCCAAATGCACAAACCATAAAAAGAGAGAAGAGGCAGCATCGGCACCAAGCTCTTTGGTTTCTGCATCTGGCCAGCGTCCACTGGGAAAAATCTAAGTCAGAGTTTACCACATGGATTACAAATGTGCTGAATTGCAAGAATGATTATTAAATGAAAATATCCATAGCACCTGCAGCTTGTCCCAGAAAGTTCCCCCAGGGTATTGTGGGTGCTTTTTTAAATTTCTATTTTTTTTTTTTAGAGAAAAAAGTAAGACAGAGAAAGATGCAAATGGCAACTCCAGCTGCTTATAGTAGCGACTCCACTAATGTTCCTGAAAGGTTTGCAGAGTCAATTCAATCAATCTAAGCTGCTTCTATTCTCAGCGTGAGCATGGTGAGGGAGGGACTGGGGGATATCATTAACCTCTTTCCTTTGAGGTTTGGATGATCAAGACAATGAAAATAATAGTAATGTAAGTGGAAAGTGCTTTAAAAAAAAACAAAGCGCATCAGGGCAGAGGAAGCATGAGGCTAGCTCTGTGCTCTGCCCAGCAGAAGTATTTATCCTTTTGTAAGGGCAGGGAATCTTCTGGAAACAGAAATTGAATGTGTATGGATTTTGTTGATTTAATGCATGATTGTGAATGCATTTCTAGAACACTCTGCATATGTGTAATATTTGGCTGTGTTTCAATTAGCTTCTGTGTGTGTGCCCATGTGTGCCTTTCTATGTATGTTCTTGCACATGGGAAAATAAATGTGGTGATTAGAAGATGTCCAGCGAGGTGGTTAACTTTTGAAATCAGAAATCAGAATACCCAGAGTCAAGCTGCCACTCAACTGCTACAAGTACTTGGGCAAATCATCTAAGCTTTCTGAGCTTCAGTTTCCTTATGTATAAAATAGGAATGACTGCAAAGCCCATAAACGCAAGGCTCGGGTAAGGTCGGTCATTTGTGTGGAAATGCTTTGAATTTTGGAAATTGCTCACTAAATATTGGTTGTTATTGCTAGAAAGAAATTTCCACTGCCAGAATTCTCACACATAGTGATGCCTCTAGCAAATATGTCAGCATAAGTATGACATACGCCTGGAAAATGGAATCCGATCTGCACACTTCACATTTCAGGTAACCTCTTTTTCGTTTTCAAGTAGTAAAGAGAAGGTATACATTTAGGATTCTTTCCAGGACTGGGGAATCAAAGATAAATTCATATAATATGGACATTGTTAAGGAAAAAAATCATTCAGTGACACTTATGAAAGCAATGTAAGGAAGGCTTTATTCAGGGCTATCTAGTTAGGTACAGGGGCTCCAGCAATGGGAGTTTGTAGTAGGGGCGAGAGACTTGGTTCAACTGTGAGCACAGCATGGACAAGTGGGAATCAATAGCCAAGGGGAAGAGGATGGAAAATTACTAAGAGGAAACATTAGGAGTGTATTACCTTTACATTACTACAATGAAATACCAGAGGCAGACTACTTACAAAGGAAAAAAGATTTACGTATTTTTTTCGCACACAGTTTTGGAGGCTCAATGGCCTAGTGTTGACATCATTTCAGCTCTGGCAAGTCCCCCACAACTGCATCACATTGTGGTAGATGGTTATGGCAGGAGCATGTGCAGAGCAAGAACTCACATCTGATACGAAAAGCAGAGAAAGCTTGGTGAGGCAGGTGGAGCAGCCTCAGGTTTTTATAACTACCCTCTCAGAGATCTGTGGAGGGGTCACAAGAACTACCTTACTCTCTTCTCAAGGGCAGCACCCTCACATGATCAAGTACCTTTCACTTCCCCCCTCCTCTTAAAGCTTCCACATTATCTCTACTGGAGGCCAAGCCTCCAACATATGAAACCTTGGAGGACAAAACAGAGGAAGGGATAAAGAGGACTCTGGTTGAACTGACCTGACAGGATTCTGCTGGAGAGGCCAGAATGGTGGGGCTTCACCTGAGGAATGATGGAGGATGCAGAACCTGGTCAGATGTGCAGAATGAGGAGATCTCATGGAGGAGGGCTGCTCTTGCTAAGCTGATTTAGCAGGGACCTTTACCCAAACTGGATTTTTACAAGGAAGTGCACAGGTGGACCCAGGAGAAGGTTAAAAAGTCTCACCAGTGTGGCCCAAAACTATATTTGTCAGTTTGAAGCTTTTTTTTTTTTTTTAAGTTGAGCTGTCATAACACAAATGTGGCAGATTCGTTAAAGGGCTTGCAGAAGAAGACATTTGCATCCTTGTCCCATACCCTGCCATGAAGTGCAAACTTTTGAAGGGGACTGCTATGGGGTTTCCTGGGCCCTGGGATTTTGGTGTCAATCTGAGTAACTGGTAAAAAGAAGATTGAAATGAGCCTAAGAAAAGCTGAACTTACATTATGGAAGGATCTAGAAATGTGAGAGGAGACAGAGCTAGAAAAAAAAAAAGAGTGCCATTAAGAGTTGAGCTTTAGGGGCTGGGGTTATGGCGCAGTGGTAGCGTGCTCGCCTAGCACGCGGGAGGCACTGGTTTCGATCCTCAGCACCACATAAAAATAAAATAAAGATATTCTGTCCACCTACAACTAAAAAATAAATATTTAAAAAAAAAGAGTTGAGCTTTAGCAGAGGTTTAGGTAGTTTTGAGACAGAAAAAGGATTTGGTTAAGACTACCATGTTGATGAGTAAGACTTTGGGAAGATAATGGTTGAATACAAATTATGGATAATTTTTTCCTGTGTGTTGTGCCTTGCTTTGCCTTTTGTCATTTTCTCAGATTTCAATAAATAATTCAATAATTTTTTAGACCTAATGACAATTTCAATAAGTAATTTTTTTGTAGATTTTTGGAGATCTCTTCTGAATGTTATTGTAGGTTGAGCTGGAACCCTAGGGAGCTTAGCTTTCTATGAGTTACATAAAGATGATTTTAAAAAGTAACCAACATAAGAATTTTAACATATATTTTAATGTTGAACAGATAACAAGTTATGTTTCCAATTATGGTATATTTTGCAAAGAATATAGGCATTGTGATGAGAATGATCAAAATGCATAAGCCATGTGGGAATCTATCCTTATCTGCTTGGCAAAATGTTGAATGGTAGAGCTGAGAAAAAAGCCAAAAACTCAGGCTTATTGAGAAGTTTCCCATCAAAGTACACACCCTTTGTACAAGTACCAGATGGTTTTCCTGCTGCCCTAACCCTTTAACTTCCCAAAGGGAATCCTGGACCCATGGACTGTTACAATGACAATTAGCTGTTAACGTGATCTGCTCATACCCTGTCATTCAGGCAAAGAAGGGAAAGAATTAACATCAAATCAAACAACTAGCTAAGGGCATCTGAACCCACAGTCCAGTGTCTTTATCAAGAGAGGTGATACACTGACCCACTTTCAGACTGCCTGTTTTCTCATTTGGCCCTCCACCCCACAGTGTCAGGTAGTAAGCCGAGGGCAGGCAGGAAGCAGGTAGCTACAGATGCAGGATGGGGGCCTCCCCCTGGGGGGGTGTTTAGCCCTTTGAGGAAGGCATCTGAAGGAAATGACCATGACTGTCTATCATGCACAATGCTGAAAAGTATGTTCCTAACTCCCTGGTCCTTAAACTGGAAAATTGAGATTTTACACACGTACCATTCCCCTTCAACCTGATATGCACACTCAGTTGTAGACAGGAAGTACACATAAGGCTCTTCCAATGACTTCATGTAACTATACATAGGATTCTATTTTTCTTTTTACTTATAACAGACTGGCAAAGTCATGAGTTGGCATGAGAGTAATATTGCTGAAAAATCTTAGTTTGAAATTCTTAGACTGTAAGAAATCCATTTCAAATCTTCCTATTTTTAATAAAATATGTTTTAGACCTAATGACAAGAATTTCACTCACAGGATTAAAAAAAAGTCCTATATTTCATGACTATAACCAAACTGGAAACATCTAGCAAACATACAGCTCTTATATTTTTGTTCTTTCACTTTAAATTGTAATCACCCATCTTCAAGTTATGAGCAAATCCAAATGAAAACTGTGGGAAGAAAACACATGGTTCTGTTCAAGTTCTGAGTGTTTGGGTATTGATAGGAATTAGAGATCCACAGAGTCACAAGAAGTCATGGAGATTTATTTTGCATTATTGCCACTTCTCCTATATCTCTCCCTATTCTATGTGCCTTGTAAATGATCTCAGGTCCCCAGGAGTTTCCTCTGAATTTTAAAGGGAGTGGGAGACTGCTCCTTTCATGGAGGACCTAGCATAGTATTTAATAATCACCACAGAAGAATACATAGCTATTTTCCTTATGTCTAATGTAATTTCTAAATATAGACTTACACTTCTGGCAATGATGCAGTAGCTTGTGGTAGACTCACACTGCTGCCAAGAACAACTAGAAGCTTGATTTTTAACAGTGCCTAATGACATGAGGGAGCTATGGACACAACTAGGACTTGAGAGGCCAGACATAGGAAGAAAAGAAGCTGAGTAAGGTGAGAACACTGCTAGTCTACTCAGGGCATTTGGCAATTTTGGGTGTCAGGTGAGAGGCTGAGCAACTAGTCAGAGGACCATTTCTACTGGAAGGAGAAGTGGTAGAATTTTAGAATATGTTAGGGTATAGGGAGAAAATGTCAGAATTATGGATTTCTTAGGAGGCTAAGATTTGAGGGCCAAAATCCTAGAGAGAAGTAAGGTACAGAGAAGTGAGCCTGATATTTGGCACTGATTTTCTTCTCTGGGCATTTGACAATTAAGCTTCTTAGGGCAAAATGCTGAGAAGCTAAGCAAAAACAGATTAAAATCAGAGCAGAATTTTGAGGAGTCACATGATACCAAGCAACGAAAAATGGAGTTTAGAACTTGGGAAAATAGCCATTGCACACACTTTGAGCTCTTGGGTGGAAATACTGAAGGGTTATACTATGCAAGTATAGGCCAAATGGAGGTAGACCAAGACTCCCAATAATACAAATTAGTCTAAATCAGTTCAATCTATGGTTGTATTGAGATCATCAGTCTCCTAACTTCAGAAGAGAGGCTGAATCATTTTTGAAAGAATATTATATCATCAAACAAATGCATTTTTCCATACATAATAGCTGACATTCAATTTAAAAAGATCAATTATACTGATAAAAGAGATAAGTAATAAATGGTAAAAGAAACAGGTGACTTAGATTTTTGAATGATTAGATATGCATTTTAAAATAATTATGGTTAATATGTTCAAGAGAATAGATGGCAACAGGGAAAATTTCATCATAGAACTAGAATTTATATAACCAAGTGGAAATTCTAGGGTGAAAAATTCTAATATCCAATAATAAAAAAATGATAGATGACATTAACAGCAGATTAGAAAGGGCTGAAGATGAGCTCAGTAAACTGGAGATTGTGTTAGGAGAAAATACCCTTGGTAAAGCATAAGACAAAAAACAAAGATAAGATTTATAGAAAATAATATACAAGACACATGAGATGATGAAAAATCTAACAAATCGTCTTTAAATCCCTGCATTGTCGACATTCTGAGTAAAATAATTATTTGTTTTAGGCAAATTTTGCCCTGGGTAATGAAATTGTCCCAAGTTGAGAGTCACTAGTCTATGCCAAGTATAATGTTAGATAGTGGAGACAGAGGCAATACTTGAAGAAAATTGGCTGAGAATTGATTCAAGGAGCACTACTAACTCAACATCTATACATATCACAGATAAACTGGGAAACCATGAAAGAGAAAAATCATAAAGGTGGCCAGAAGGAAAAAAGCATATTACTTCGAAAGAACAAGTTTAATACTAATGTTTCACTTCTCAACAGATTGAAGGAAACTTGTGGCAATGGATGGAATAAAATATATGGTAGCCACAACACAGGGGTAGGAGAAATTGTGAAGAAAAGAACTAAGAGCAGGTCTGAAAAGGTTATCATTAGAAAGGCCTGGTTGCAAGATTGGCTGTGCTTCTGGGAACTTACATGTGAGAAGAGTTCTCCCCATTCCCTGAACTAATAAGAATGGCTCATTGAGTCTAAACTGTCTGTGGAAATGATTTATGCCGAACACTTGCTGTCCTTCTGGAAGTCTGAAATTTTGGTACAAACCAGATAGAAGATGTCTGTATAGCCAATATGCAACAAAAGTATGTTGAGTGGTAACCTCACATTAAATCTCTAATGAACTTTCCAGGTAGATGAGCATTTCACATTATTTTCACAACTTGTTACTGGAGGAATTAGGAACTTACTATCTGATCTCACTAGAAGAGAACTTTTTCCGTATGTTTCCTTCTGAACTTTATCACATGTACCTGATCTCACTAGAAGAGAACTTTTTCCGTATGTTTCCTTCTGAACTTTATCACATGTACCTTTATTTATTTTATTTTATATCCTTTCACCATAATCAGATGTATCCATGAACAGAGTGAACAGAGTCCTGTGAGTCCTCGTGAATTATTCAAAACTGGGGGTGGTCTTGGAGATTCACCAGATATACCATCATTTATTATTTAAGATTAAAAAGTTCAAGATTCCCAGGTTCTTTTGACACAGGGGAAATGGAAAAGCTCAAATCTGTATTAGTTTCTAATATATCAAGTATGTGTATTATGGTCTTCTAAGTCACTAAACTAAGAGTAAATAAAATGTTTATTTAATGAGATAATGAAGGTGTAAGATGGTGATGAGGTCAAAGAAACAAAAGGAGAAAAAAAGAATCAAAACTAATAAGTGGATGGAAAACAAATATTAATATGGCAAACATTATGTTAGCAATTACACTAAATGTAAACGGTCCATGAATATTATTTAAAAGATATATTAGACTTGATTTTACAAAAAATGCAATCATATGCTACTCAAAAGAGATACCTCTTAAATTTAAGAGGAAAAATGGTTGAACCTAAAAGTATGTAAAAGTATTTAAGAGATATATCAGACAAATCAGTAGTATACTAGAACCAGCTCATAAGGTCTTACAACATATGATTTTTAAAAATTCAGGAGTTTTGTGGTCCATTCTTAAATCTTTAGTTGCCAGAGATGGACCATGGTACACATATTCACATTCTTAAAAATCTGAAAATGCTGTATATCAGGGTGATTTTTTTAAAATATTTATTTTTTAGTTGTAGGTGGACACAATATCTTTATTTTATTTTTATGTGGTGCTGAGGATCGAACCCAGTGCCTCCCGCGTGCTAGGCGAGCATGCTACCACTGCGCCAGAACCCCAGCCCCTATCAGGGTGATTTTTTATTGGTGGCATTTTGTTTGTTTTTAAATACCTGATTTAATAGTATACCACTCTTAGAAACCTCAATAAATGGGAACCTGATGCAGTTATACTAATATCAACCTTCTCTAAGGCAAGGAGCATCATATGGAGAAAGAATATATTTATTAATAATAAAATAAGTAAACCACTAGTAAGGTGTACTAATTTCAAATTTTCTTATAGTTGGTATCTTGAAAAATTAAAAGCAAAGTTAACTGAACTTAAAGGACACACATACTTTTCTCAATCTGTTCTAAATATATTGGAAGGATTTTCTGCCTTCCTGACCTTGATGACATGGAATAGAACTATTAGAACTTTTCATTTAGGATCTTCAGACTTCAGATCTGAAGCAAAGATATCACAGAGAAGTCATCATTGCACCTTCTTTAACTATTCAGAAAACGTAATTTGGGATATTTGGTGTGGGTAATGACTACTTGGTGTGGGTAATGACTATTCAATGCATGTATTTGTAATTAGTCTATATTCACTGAAAGCCACTGTGGGTCATTCTGTTTGAAGTGTCAGTTATATCAATAAGAGCAAAATAATATCCTTGCTCTCAAAAATGTAGTCTAATCTGAGATGTAGACATAAAAATAAATGAAGAATAAGTAATAAGGACTCCATTAGCAGCTAGCATACTCCTCCCCCCTGCAAATAATAAAATATCCTGATTCAGATTCATGAATTACTCAATGTTATTCTTCTGGGACTTTTCAATTCCTATAATCACAGAAGGCTAGAGATAGATGGACAGGATCTTTGCAATCAACTTTCCCAATGCTTTAACTTTATCATTGATATATAACAAACACAACAGGGACTGGGGGTGTAGCTCAATGGTAGAGTACTTGCCTAACATGTGCAAGGCCCTGTGTTATATGATCCCTAGCACTGGGGGAAAGGGGAAGAAGAAAAAAAGAGTGTGTGTGTGTGTGTACACATATACAACATAAACATACTAAATTCAAGAGTGGTGAAGTCACTTAGCCATAACCATATAGCAAATGAACTGTAATGCTTGAGATGAGAATCTTCCTGTTCTTCATCCAGTGCAATTTTTGGAAAATGTGTTGCACATTTTTATTCCTTTTTGAGTCCATTCTGTCTCAAGGCAAAGCAAGTAGTCTTTCCTTTAAAGAATCAATCTAAAAATATGATACAGATTGTTATAAAAGTGTTATTTGGACTTTTCAAATTTCATTCATTTTGAAACTTTCATATGTTTATAACTAGATGCAATAGAGAATTTTTAAGAAAAATAAAAATGTATAGATTCATTTGTTTATCCAACCATGAATAAGGTATTGTGTTAAGCACTGGGCATGCAAGGGTGACTTTATTGTGTGCATTGTCTGGTAGGGAAATGAATAAATGTATCACTAAATAATGATGAAAGTGATAAGTGCTGCCATAGAGGTATGAACAACATATATAAAGGTAAAAGGAATTAAGATTTCTACTGAATAATTTTCTGTGGTCAGAAGGCTTATGAAAAATGGGAAATTACATCATAAGCTTTGTGAGAATAAATGCAGATAAGCCTGGATGTATGTATGTGAATAAGAATACAGGCTATTAAAAGTGGCTAAAGGTGACTGTGGCAGCAACATAAGAATCAAACTCAATATTGTTAACCTAAAAGATCACTGGTAGACAGGAGAAAGACAAAGGTAGTAGTCATCAGCCACTCTTAGAGAAGACCAGAATGAGGGTAATGGTACAGCTTAGGTAGAACACTGTTTATGTTAAGTGATGGAAGAGGCCATTGATACCATCTTTGTACAAGCCTAAGACAATGGACTGTGGGACTCTGAGTGCCTCCTAGTATTTAGTACCTTTGTAAAGTCAATGGCCTCAGTTGGTTATTTCAATATATTATTTAATCCTGTCACTGACCAATAATGGTTGCAGCGGAAGATCAGTTCTTTAGGGATAACTAACCCAGCATATTGTTCAATATGATAGGCACTAGCTACATGTAGCTAAGAGAACTGGAAATACAGCTAATCTGAATTGAGGTATGCTCCCAGTGTAAAGCACACACACGATTCAAAGACTTAGTATGAGAAAAGGAAGTAAAGTATATTACTTTTTTAGCCGATACACATTAAAATGTTCAGATATGTTGGGTTAGGCAAAAAGCTACTACAATTAATTTAACCTTTTTTTTGGTTTGCTTTCTTAAGTAGCTACTAGAAAATTCAAAACTGTATATGCCCTAGCTTTTGAAACTAGCATTCTATCTCTGTTGGATCCTGCCCCTATGGCACAGACTGGACCAGCAGCTCATTAGGGACCCGGGGCATCAACTTTGCCCAATAGAAGAGGCCCATGTTAAATGGTGAGTGGTGGCCAATCAGATTCTTTCCCTTCGGGGGTTCTGAAATACGTTGACAAACACAACAGAAGAGCAGAGGAGAGGTATCACAGTGAGAAGTTGCCTCCGCAGAACTGTGGGACCTCAGGTAAAGGGTGATGCAGAATAGATTCTGAGGCGAGAGGAGGAGAGAAGCACCAGGACCCTTGTGTTCTCAAGAGACCCAGCTGTGTGGTTTCCCTTGGTTTATCTCCTTATGCATTATTGTGATAAGTCTCAATGATCTGAGGTACCACAGTGTTTCTCTGTTCCTTGTACCTTAAATAAATGAGCCCATAAGTTGGGTAATAGAAAGGGACAGAGAAGTTAGTATTTAACTATGAAAAGAAGAAGAAAGACTTTGACTTTGTAAGAAGATAGTGTTTGAGGGTAGTATAACATCTCTTTATCTCCTTGAATATGCATTCCACACCCACAAAGACACAATTAGAAGGCAGGCTAAGTGCTTAGTTAATGCTAAATAAATAGTAGCCATCATCATCATCATAATTGTGATTGTTTTTATTGCAGTTGTTTTTTATGAAGACTTGATGAAGTTAACACAGGTACAGCACCATGAATAATACTCAACAGAGAATTCTTTTCCTCTTTCCTTTGAGAAAGAAGCTGAACAAGACACATGGGGGTAACTAGAAAGGTTAAGTTGATAATGACTGATTTTTTAAAAAATTTTTGAGGCATAAAAAAGAATGTATCTCACTCTAACAAAAAATACGTTTTTCTTAAGAAACCATATTCTCCACTCTCCTGGAAATCCTCTCTTCCAGCTAAGTTGGCACCTGCACTGAAGCCCTAACAGCTATATGCAATTCTTTCCATACACTACTGGTTCTCAAAGTGTGGCCCTTAGACCAGCAGCATCTGAATCACCTGGGAACCCATCCAAATTCTTGGACCCCATTCCAAACTCACTGAACCAGAGTCTCGGGGGGGCCCAGAAATCTGCTTGACCCAGACTCAGACCTCCTGGTGACTGGTGTACAATGAAGCTGGGCATCAACACTTTCAAAGGTGTATAATATCCTACCTTTACTAATCAGTCTAGCCTCTTGCTCTTTCTCTAGGAAGCTGGCCTTGACTTCACCAGGAAATTTGTGTTGTCTTGCTGAAATGTTGACATACCTGAGCTAATTCATCTATAGTGTTAATTTGATCACTAAATGGTTTCAGTGTGCAAGACAAAGCATTTAAAAAGTCTTAAAGGTAGGACTTTTGCAACTGAAGCCAGCATTAAAGATAGGCAGTCAGTATAGATAGGTAAATCAAGTCAGATCAAAGAAATGGAGGCTGATTTGGGTCTGGGAAGTTGGAGAGGGATTAAATGTTAATGCCTTCAGAGCCCTCCCTCCACCCTTATCAAGAAAACCTGCCCCTGCTCCAACCTATTGCTAAGTTAACCTGTCCCAGGGATTGTCCCTCCCTACAGGAAGTTGTTAATTATGCCCCCATCCTGCCCAGATGGTGCCACCTTGGCCCCTCCACTGCTTCTCACCTATTGGCTCTCCCACCTGAGCATCTCCTGGGCCTAGTCACATATGCAGGAAAAGAGAGATAAGGGGAAGAGAGCTGGAGAACAAAAGGAGCCTAGGACATATAAAAAAGGCAGAATGTGCTCACTTCAGAATACCAGCTATGGCCCCCTTCTCCCTCCTGGGACAAGTCTATATTACCTCTTTTTAAATAAACCCTGCTTTATATGCTTGCCTCGGCATGCTTCTCTAATGCTATACTTCAACATGTGAGGAAGCAGAACTCATCACCAGTATCCAGCAGTACCACACTTCCCTTCCACCTCTCTAGTAAGTGCACAGTAGATGTATTTTCTGCACTGAATTGAAGCCACACAAAACCCTTTTGTCTCTGCATGGAAAATAGTGATGATCCCCTTTGGTCAGGAGTGACATCCAAAGACTTGCTATTTGTCTGCTTTCTGCCTGAGGTGAGGTTTTCAAAGACCTAGTTGAATAAAATTTGGAAGCCTCTTTCCCTTCATTTAAAACCTTTCTCCTTCACTGGCAAACATACTGGGGAAGTAAGGTCTTTTTTTTTTTTTTCCCTCTTAAAACACTGGGGTGTTTTTGTAGCTTCAGAAGTGTTGCTGAGTTTTTAAGAGAACCTCCAAGAAAAGGAGATAAGACTTAATAGTCCTGAACAATTTGCCTGCTCTCTTTAAGACTGTAAGAAACTCTTAGGTACATTAAAATGTTTTCCTTTAATTTTTAATTTTTGTTTTACGATAAGGCTAATTAAAGCAACACCTGTTTGGAATGATATAGTTGGTGCTGGGTCAACATTTCCATTGGTTTATATTCCAGCTGTGAAAACTCAATTTGAACTAAAACTTGGGTGTATAATATCCAAACCCAAGGGGATTCAAAAGAAACACTAATATACCAGTGTGCATATTAGGGGCAAAACAAATAGAAGCAAAGTGGTTTCAGGTGTTCTTTAGCACTTGTGTAGTGTGCAAACTTTTTTTACTACCACAGTTGGTAGGCCTTCAGCTCCTTATGTAGGTAGGTTGCCTTTGGGTATTTAAATAGAATGGAAACAGGCCAGTTAGTCCATGTAAAATACTAGCTACTGTGCACGCGTGGTAATGAGATTTCTTTCATCAGAGGGGTCTTAAGATGTAAAATGACTATTCCCATGATTCTCTGGATTTAATATCCCCAGAGGGATCCTGAGGTGACAAATAACATTATGTTTTAAAGACCAGTCACTTCTGTCCTCTTATTGGGAGGCCACGAAGCTGGGATTTATTAGATGACATGAATAGACGTTGGAACTTGAGTTCAGGCTAGCAATAATATGACAGACAAGAGCCTGTTCTTTAATGGCTCTCAAAAGCTCTTTAATGCCAACGGGGGCTCAAATAAGGAAAGCAGATAAAAGTGGAGCTCCTCAGATTAAGTTAGGGGAAGAACTTGGAGTCCTCAGCTAACCATCTCAAAGATACCCAGAAGCCTAGAGAGGCTCAGTGGATTGGAAGATGTGAGATCCATGGAGCCACCAACCTGCCAATGATGTGAGCAGCTAACCCAGCTCTAAACTTTGTTCAGGCATGCTATTTTGGAGCCAAAGTTTGACCAGTCAATGAGGAAGGTGAAATAAGTTTTCAGCATACTTTGCTTGAAGATGTCTTTAAGAAACCTGAAGCTCCAAAGAACTGGGTATGAGGAAAGATGTGCCAGGCTGAAGTCTGGCTTCCCACTGGAGTCTGCTTCCCACTGACCCCATGGTTGCTAGGTGGGGCCTTTGCAAGTCACTGAGCTCTAGGATCTTTCTTTGGGAAAGGAGATGGATATTCCTGCCAAATTCATTGATCCCAGGGATGCACACATGCTAGGCAAGTTTTCTATGTCTGAGCTATATCCCCATCCCTTTATAAAATTTTATTTTGAGATAGGGTCTCACTAAGTTTTCTAGACTGACCTCAAACTTGCAATCCTCCTGTCTCAGCCTCTTGAGTAAGCAGGATTACCGTGTGTGTTATTGTATCCAGTTAAACTGATGGATTTTAAATTATTTCATAGACTGTGCCATGGTGAAATTAAAGCTATTAGGAGAGTTCAAGACCAAGTAGAATGAGATCTACTATATTGGCAGCATAAAGCCCAGGGGAAAATTGGAGAACTTTTTCCTGGAACTGTTGGAGAAGCTGCATGGATTGCAGGTAGATAGTCTCACCAACATGTCCCTTTATGGCTTCAGTTCCCTTTTCTTCATCTTTATCACATCTCAGACTTTCTTTCTATCCTTCTCTTTCCTAGATTTCTTGTCATCCTAGAGAAGCATCTAATTAATCTAAAGTTGCCATACACCATTCACACTGGACAGGATGTCAGAAGTTATGCCACCTGCCTTCTGATCTTGCAACAGAGTCCCTGACTTCCCAGTTTAGGCTCTTTGGATCTTGGGTGAAGTGCTCTATATTCCCATCACAGTGAATGAAGAGGTAGCCACCATGACACTGGCCATGTCTTTCTCTATGTCTCTTGCTTTATCTCTGGGATCATGGGAGATCTCACACACTAGGACCCCACTATGGAGTATTTGGCCATTCTCTAGAGAGCCTGTAGCAGACAGCAAGTGAGGGTCTGTTGTTGGCTCTGTTGTCTCACACATGAGTCTTATCATCCTTTCTCTATAAGTCATCCACCTGATAACCAAACCCCGTGCCTTAGGATGTCAATGACTGAAAACAACTTTGAGTTTAGATCCTCTTGGCTATTTTTAAAGTTATGGGTAAAAATTGGTGTCAGAGTTCCTAATGGTTGGATTTTAGGCATCAGTGGACACAACATCACGGGTCAGAGGCACCTTCACAGTCCTCAGGTCCCACGATGCTCCTCCTTTACCTGCGGGTAAGTGTGACCAGTGCTTTCCTCACTCTTCTTTGCTCCTTTTACCTTAACAGCATTTTAATTCTTTGAAGTAGTGACTTCATCACAGTAAGAGAAAGGGGAGAAATGAAGGAGATGCCAAAGGAGTTCCCCACCCAAACTTTCTGAGACAGGCTTATTTCAATTTTATTTGCTTACTTCTGGAAAAGATATTAGAAACCATTGAAGTACTGTGGAAATAATATCTTACTACCAAAACTACCTTTGCTACACCATCTGTGTAGTCATGAATAGCAAAAAAATATTCTTTATGTCATATATACTGATTTTTGAGTTTCAGAAAAATTGTGTTTCCCAAAGGTAGGGAGCAGGAGACCCACAGATGGTTATAGCATCTCTTGTGCTTTGGAGGTTGTGATGCTGGGAGAATTCAGGAGAAGAGGTAAGGGCAATGAATGGCTTTTGTTTGCAGTTTGACAACCTGGTGATGGCTAGAGAGTCCTCTGGAGGCCCAAAGAGCCATCTGTCATGTGAGCTCAACAGCAGGCTAACCCCACTGGAAGTGTAACTGGGGGCGGCCAAGACTCCAGCCCTCTGGGAAGAAGCATGCTGTGTCTCTTGAGAGTTAAGGAGCCCCTTCTTTTCACTGGGCACCCCACATTTATCTCTCACAGCTTCCCAAGCTGGAATCTGATGCCTGGAGCCCTAATTCCTTTTCCATGCTACTTTCTTAAGATATGACTTCTCCCACAATATTCCCAAAGCCAATCCCATTGTTCTATGACTGTAACAGAGAAGCCTCAGAAACAAATCAAATGGCATTTAATAAAGCAGCTGGTGCATTGAACTTAGGATCAGCCCCATACTTCATTTTACCAATGCTGAACTTGAGGTATGGAAGTTGGAATGATGAACACTGGTTCCCAGTATTAATTGATTCTGGAACAGTTTTGCTTTTCCTTTCCTGACCCTAGACCTCCCTCCCAACCCCGCAGCACAGGCATAGGGAAAAGAGAGGATTCTAGTTTAAATACTCATTCTTGAAGGAAAATGCTGGGGAAGGGATTTTATGACCCCTTAGTTGGGATGAGCTCTAAGCTTTCAAGCTGCAGCAGAGATTCCAAGGCCTGAGGACTGAAGAGCGGTTGAGGAAGGAAGGCTTAGGTCCTCGGGCTGCACTGTGGCTGCGGTCTGCATTCCTGTTCCACACACAGTCTGCAATGCGGACAGAGTTTTACGGGGGTCTTGTTTCCTTTGCTTCCCTTCTGTATATATCATGAGGGAGGGAAAAGGGTAGAGTTCTACTTGGAGGATAGGGTAAGGTACTTAGGAGTTGATTTGGCCAAGTTTTGTCATTTTCACCTGTGGGTGAATTTAAGAGATGCCAAGTGAGTAAAAAAGGCATGGTAGCCAAATGCCTTGAGGAAGGGGAGAAGTACAAAATGGGTCCAAGACTGTTCATGGAGCTGTTTTGCCTAGAGCCCTGAGTAACACTTATGAAATAACAAGTGATAAGTGTCCCTGCATGGGATAGAGATGCCCAATGCTGTAGTTTTAAGTTAAAGGAGACAGCAATGGGGATTGAAGGCTGGCTTAGGAAGATCTTTCTCATCTTAAAAGTAAAACAAGTGGTAGAGCTTAATTCTTGCTCTCCACAGCCACCTGAGTGTGGGCTTGCCTTAGTAAGTCACTTCCAAAGAATATAGTAGGGTAAGAAAGGAGCAGGAACTTTATGGTGGAGAGACACAGCAAACTGCATTAATGAGGTGAACTTGGTTACCCACCAGTACTGTTGTATGGTTATCATGTACTGCTGATGTGATGTGACGAGAGGGGCATCTCTGTGGTGTTCTTTCCCAAGGCCATAACTCCAGTCTAAGCAGAAGAGAAATCCAGAGGGGGAGACATTCTAGAGACTATCTGGCTAATACTCATGACTGTCAAGGTCATGAAAAGCAGAGAAAAACTAACCAGAGGATACTGGGAAGATATAACAACTAGATGCAACATGATACCCTGGGTTAGATCTTGGAACTAAAAAAGAAAGCAAGCGGAAAATCTTTTGAAATCCAAATAAAGTTCAGAATCTACTTACTAGTAGATACCATGTTGGTTTCTCAGTTTTGATAAATGCAGCATGGTAATGTAAGATGTTAACATGTGTGGGACTGGGCTTTATGGATAACTTTTCTGTAAATATATAATTATTCCAAAGCCAAAAGAAAAGGTTATTAAAAATAAAATAACTCACCAATCAATTGATTGTTTTCTTTGACCCTCTCATAGAGAGACTCCTAAAAGCCTACATTCACTGTCCACTTTCACAATTTTTTTTAGAATTTTTTTTACAGCATTTTTATTCTATTTATTTATTTTTATATGGTGCTGAGGATTGAACCCAGGGACTCCCATGTGGTAGGCAAGCGCTGTACCACTGAGCTGCAGGCTCAGCCCCAACTACACTATTTCTTCCAATCCATTCTCTAGCTCCCTTCTTTCTGGTTTCTGTTCTGTGGGATTCCATTCTGTGTCATGTGTCTGACCCAGTTGACCACTATCCCTTGGTTACCGACTGCTGACCCTCCTCTCTTGCCTGTACATACCACAAGGCTCCCTGGATGATCTGTCTTTAGTTTCCACACCTGGGTACATCTATGACTCCATAGTCCATATTTTCTGTTCAGATCTTTTCACTGAAAATCCTCTTGCTGTCTACAAATCCCCTGTGGAGGACCCTGAAGATCCTCATTCAAACTATCCCCTTTTTCCCCCTCCTGGAAAGCTTTTTTCAGTTCCCTACATTGGTGAATTGTCACTGTGGTTCAGCAAGCTGTCCAAGCTTCAACTAAATGGGAGGTGCCCTTGGGTCACTCTGGTCACACTAGCTATTGCTGCACGGTAGTCTCCTCTGCTATCTTAGTTCAGGCTGCCATTCATTCTCACCTGACCTCCTGCTACAGTCTCTAAATGGAGTCTCCTCATTTATTTCTGCATGTCTCCAATCCAACTTCTACTCTATGACAATGATATTTCTGAAAAAAAATGCCAAACCCATGACTCCCTTTCTTAAAATCTTCATTCACTTGTTACCACTTTGGAGAGCAGAGCCAAACGTCTTTACAGAGTATTGAAGGGCTTTCATCACCTGACGCCTTCATGATGCTTCAGGTTCATCATCTCCACACCTGCACCCTAGACTCCTACCATGGGCATGGTAGCCGAGTGTGTTGAGGAAGCCTTGCTATTCTCCAGTTCTCAAATACACCCTGCTCCCTCTCCCTGTCTGTGGATTTTTGCACACACAGCCCCACTTCCTTCATAAGGCCTGGCACTGCCCCCTACATCTTTCAAGGCTAAGCTTTATCCTGCTCCATCCTCTGAGTGAATAGGGGCACAGAAAGATTCACCTGTTCTAAACTTACTGCCAGCGGCTTTTGTCATTGAGGACCTTGTGTTGGTGAAAACTTTGTGTTTTGGTTTGTTTCTTTGTTCATTTCATTGTGACTTCTCAGAAAAATGAAAGGGGGATGGGACGCACAGTGTGTTGGCTATCAGAACTCCTTACAAAGGGAGGAAGGGAAACTGAGAAGGCAAAAGTGGAACTTTCACAATTTTGAAACAGGTGAGTCTAAGAGAAAAAAGACAAAGACAAAACCCTCCCCCTCAGACAGTGGACTAGTCCTAATATTTAAAACACTAATTCATAATGATGATCCCCAAAGAAAAACATCCACTTTTGCAAGTGATTCCCAAATTGGAATGGCTGATGGATGGTGAGGGAGCAACTGCTAAGATGAGGGATGAGGCTGTCCATGACAAAGAGGAGCAGACAACGGTGAGTTATGGACTCTGGTTCCACCTGGGACTGTGAGTAAATAACCCAGAGCCCGAGCGAGGCTCCAGATGGTTTGTGGAGCGAGTGTGACCAGAACAGCACTGAGGAATCGGAGCCTGGTGGTTCAAACCCGGCCTGCCTTTTTGCAACTCACATACCTTCCAGAGAGTGGTCATTGGACACGCTGGTGGCCCTTTTACAAAAGCAGACTTCTGCAGAAACAACTGATACCCACATTCAGGGGCCGTGTTGTGTCCTGACAATGCCTGCTGCCTGCTGAAAGATGCTTATTGGCAATTTTAGGAAGGCCTTAGTCGGGCTCACTGGGCTTTGTGTGCACAAGTTGTCCCATCATCTCACCTCCTGGGCTGCAGGGTGTAGAACTGGAACAGGAAGGGAAAGTAAGGATCCTATGTCGCCTCCCCCTTCATTTCTGGTCTGATACCTTCCACTGCTGGAGCTGCTTTGATTAGACAGTACTGATGGTGTGTTTTCAAACAGTGTAAGACATAGGAGGGGCCCCCGGAGCCCTGTGCTATCAAAGTGGGCCAGAGGTGTGGCTGTCCAGCTGGCAATGCAGGCAAGCCCTTCCCTGGCTGGTATCTGCAAAGCCAGGACCTTTCCATCCAGAGCCTTGAGTACCTGAGATAAGCAAAGGATGACGGCTCCAGTGTCACCTGGAGTGGAGGGAACTGCAGCCCACGTAGGCACTGGAACAGAGGCAGCAGTGCCTTGGACCAAGACAGAGGGAGAACAGCAGCAGAGTGCCACCTGGGGACTCAGGGCACAACGGGCTTTAAAGCGCAAATCCCATATCGACATCATTGGCTTTCAAATTTGCATATGTCTGAAGACAAAGTACAGATCCTCTTAAGCTGGAGAAATAAAGCTTTTTACTGCCTTGCCTCCTACACATGCCGCTGTTGAACACTGATTATGACCTGGGGAATCAGAAAAAGCATATAGCATATTTCTTGCCCTTAAGGATCATAGAATTGACACATTTACTGAGCACATTCTATTTATAAGGACCCAAAGGTGAAAGTTGCTGTCCCAAATAAAATGCTCACAATCTATCTCTAGAGATAAATTTTTAAATCATGTATTATTATTATTATTAACTGGTACTAGGGATTGAACCAGAGGTACTTTTCCATGGAGCTACATACCCAGTCCTTCCTATTCTTTTATTTTAAGGCAAGGTTGTACTACGTGCTTAGGACCTTACTATAAAGAAAGTATTTTAGCCGGGCGCGGTGGCTCAAGCCTGTAATCCCTGCACTTAGGGAGGCTGAGACAGGAGAATCGCGAGTTCAAAGCCAGCCTCAGCAATGGCGAGGCGCTAAGCAACTCAGTGAGACCCTGTCTCTACATAAAACACAAAATAGGGCTGGGGATGTGGCTCATGGTCGAGTGCCCCTGAGTTCAATCCCTGGTACCAAAAAAAAAAAAAAAGAAAGTATTTGGATAGAGATCATTTAAGAACCCAGTGAATCTGCCGTAGAAGGATGTTCAATGGCTGAAGCAAAGGATGAGGGGTGGAAACGGCAAGAGGAGGAACTGGCAGTGCTGTCCACAGCCACTGCAGGGGGAGATGAAGGTTCTAGGAGCCCTGGAAACACTCTGGAATGGTATGGTATATTCACATGCATATTTTATACCGCTTGTCACTTAGGTGGAAGATGACCAGAAACCAGCGGGATACAGAAAATATGCCTCAATGCCTCTTTGTCTTGTGTTCTAAACGTCCCATCTCTAGCACTTACACAGATGCCCAGCATCTAATATTCATTTCCAACAACTGCCATGAGTGGCTTGGAATTAAAATGGCTTGGCCATCCGTAGATTTCCCGGGCTACTTTCCACAGGACTGGATGCCTGTCTGCTTCCCTTGGCTTTAAGGGTGAGAGAGCAACACAGAGTAAGCCTTCTTGTGTCGTGATACAAGCAATTTGTGGCCTGCCCCCTAGATCCTGGCACAGGAAGATGGCCCAGGTCACCTCCTCTGTTCAGGGAGGCAGGGACATGGGGGCTGGCTCTCCTGGGCTGGCACAAGCTCTTATTATTCTCATGCTGGAGAAGTGGTTGAAATCAGAAGCAAAATGCCACATTGTACGCCCACTCGAGTCTGGGCTCAAGGGAAAGAGAAACGATTGCCAGAGTGTTCACTGTTCCCAATCCACTGAGGGGCCTTAAGCTGTCTTGAACACAGTTGCCAAACAGCTTGGTGGAGACTGGCCTTTCGGGTGTGGGCAGGGGAGGAAGGAGGGAGGGAGCAGTTGGCCCTCCCTCTCGATTGCTTTATCAGAACCGCTCCCTTCCCGGGAGGCTCTGGTGTCCTCTACAGCAGGGTAAGTCTTTGACTTTGCATGTGAACTTGCTGCTCGATATGCAATTTGACTACATATGCACATAAAGGGTCCTGGTTTAAATGAATTTGCAGTTTTACCCTTTCACTTATTTTAGTTGGGAATTTCTTGATAATACTCCAAATCTAGTGGTAAAGCCCTAAAGGAATTATCTTATTGTGAAAGAATGATAGCATCTTTCTGTGGACTTTTGAGTGGTGCCTTCATGTGGAAGAGTCTGTGACAGGGAGGGGACAATTCAGATGTCTGGCAGTGGCAAGAGTACTGCAGAAAAAGCAATGTCCAGGGCACAGTAGACTGGGGCTTGGGTCCCAGTTCTAATTCAGTGTGTTATCTCCTGAAAATTCCTGCACTTCCTCAGCCTTGGTTTCCCTGGGGGACACTGGGGTGTTGATCCTCTGAATCAACCCGACTTTCAGATTTTATGATGGAGGAGATTGAAGCCTGAAGAACTGAAAATGCTTTCAGAGTGAGTAGATGTCAGAGCTCTGGGGAAAACTCATTCTCTGTATTCAGCAGCAAAGGCACTTGGTTGTGTGCTTTCCCATGGGGCAGAGGGAGTGGTCCCTGCAGGGTCTCTGGTCCTCACACTTTCCCTTCACGTGGGTGGGGAAGCCAGGCTCGGCTGTAGTCTAATGAGACAGCGGTGTTGAGGACAGCAGCTAGCTCCCGGTCTTTCCCATAGTGCACTGACATGGTGGAATGATGGTCTGGAGAGAGGGAAGGGGATGGGAGGGTCCTTCTTTGCCCTTGGATCCCTGGGGGATAGATGGTGCCTGCAAAGTATCTTTGTGCTTCTGTCATTCACTTTTTTAACACAGTGCTTACTTGGGACACTGGTAGGATGGCAGGTCTTCCTAAAAGCCCCTTCCTAAAAGTGATTTTGGGTGCTTAGGATTTGCTGGATTCAGAAGCTCATGCCTGGTGTCAGGCATGGTTCCTTCTGGACTGATGGCACAGTCTCCAGGCCACAGAGGGCTTGCAGGACACAGAAGTCCACTCCTCAGGCACCCATTCAGCAGTGTGGTGAAGAGGGGGAAGGCTGAAGCTCTCCCAGTGGTTCCTGAGATCACTGATATTCTCTATATGAAGAGAAAGGGACAAGAATTGGTGCAGTTAAGGCAACTTTGGAGTGAGAAAATGAAATACTGCTTCTTTATAAGAAAAAAGGAATGAGTCTTCAGAAGTAGAGTTGAAAGCACAATGAGCTCACTCTGTGCCCTTTTCCTATTTCAAATTTTAAAGACTATGTTATGTAGTTTCATAATAACAGTTATAAAACATCAAGTGCTGCTCTTCCAAGTGCTTTGATTTATTAACTGATTCAAACCTTACAACAACCCCATGTGACAGGCATTATTATTTTAGTTCAAAAGGAGAAATCAAGGCAGGGAGAGATTAAGCACCTTGCCCAAGTTTAGAGTCAGAGTCAGAGCTGGAATCCAAACTCAGGCAGTTTGGCTGCACGTGTGGGCCTGTAAGCACCATACCACACTGCATCTCAGAGAAGCAGAGTCATAGGACATTATAAATCTCATAGCTCAGGGGAAGAAGGAGCACAGGCTCTGGTTCAATCCCATTACTAAGAAAGACCAAAAAAAGAACAAAAAACATACAAAAACAAGCATACAGACAAAACAAAACAAAAAAAGCAGAGGTCTCTTGTTCTACCTTCTCTACATGTAATTTTTATTCTTCAGAGATAGCTTGTACTTCTTCTTCTTATTTCTTCTGACATCTATTTCCATATTTCCAAATATCATGTTTATTTGTGGTCCTGGTGATTGAACCCCGGGGGACTCCACCCCTTTAGCTACATCCCCAGTCCTGTTTTTTTGGTTTGTTTGCCTTTTAAATTTTTTATTTTGAGACAGAGTCTCATTAACTTGCCCAGGCTGGCCTTGAACTTGCCATGCTCCTGCCTCAGTCATCTCCTGTGCACCGCCATGCACACCCCACCTAATATCATGGGTCTGCTGTCTTTGTTTTTTGATTTTTCAACTTCAGACATTATTTATTGATTTTGTCCTGCGGAAAATGAAAATTTAGTTTTCTTGTGACATCCTCCCACGTCTGCCCCAAACACAAACCCATCTCCCCATTCCCCTTTGTCTCCGCACCATTTTTAGTTAGATCAATATTCCGTGTCCCGCATTGTACATTCCCATAAATGTCATTCATTACTCATTTTATTTCTTTACACACTTTGATAGCCAATATTTTCTCCTTTTGTTTCACGTTGTTATCTGTAGAGCTAACTCTAATTCCTCTCCAGCTTTTCTAACTAAGCTGCAAAGCACTTCTCAATATGCATAGACACTTTGGGAGTTTGTTTTTTCTTGGAGTTATTCCTCCAAGAGCCATCTGTCCTGTCCTGTGTGCCAGTCAAGATTGTTTATGTTGTAGGACTGACACAGAGCTGATATCCCAGGATCTGTCCTCACCATCATTCTGGGAATTTCCTTCAGCTGTTTCCTGAGCGGCATCCCCGGTCTTCTGGGTCTCAGGGTCTCCTCTTTCTCAATCAGGACTCTTCCAGTAGCTCACTCAGAAAACATACAAGAAAGAACAAGTTTTTGAGAACTAAGATGTTTAAAATTATTTTCCTTCTATTGTCTTTAATTGTAGCTTG
This sequence comes from Geosciurus inauris, assembly GCA_004024805.1. NCBI lineage: Eukaryota > Metazoa > Chordata > Mammalia > Rodentia > Sciuridae > Geosciurus > Geosciurus inauris. Next base: position 94,612 of record PVHX01002833.1, read on the forward strand.
GGAATCACTTTGTAGATTGGACATAATTTTCTGTTCAAATTTTAAGGCATTTTTTTCCCCTTGTTCTCTACCTCCTTAGAGACCGTCCGCTCCTTTTTGAAAACTGATGAAGCCATTCTGTTTCCCCAATTCTTTGTAATTCCTGCTGATTTTTTTCCTCTGGAAACTTTTAGAGACTTCTGTTTATTTTAAATTTCATGATGATATGCCTTGATGGTTCTTTTTTAAATTCAACATGTTGGGCATGTGATGTTCTTTTTCGATCTGGAAGGTCATAGCCCTTGGCTTAAGAATATTTTCTCAAATTTTTAAAAAAGTTTCTTTCTCTGATCTTTCCTTTAGATAATTCATCAGCTGAATGTCAGTCGTCATGGATTTGTCTTTTCAATTTTTAACTTATTGCTTTCCCGTTTCATTCATTTTTCTTGTTATATGTTCCAGATTTCGTCAAATTTAATCTTATATTTATTGTATTGAATTATTGAATACTATTTTAAGTGCTATAAAATTTTTAGTTTCTAAGAGGTTTTATTCACAATTGTTTTGTTAACACACTTATTCTTTTTTTGCATAGATTTTATATCTTTTTTAATATATAAGAATATTAACTAGTTTCTTTCCCCTAACTTCTCAATTGCTTCTGCTTCCTCTGAATTAGTTTTTCTTCCTTTCTGGGGTTTGGGGTGGTTTGGATTCCCAGTAAAAACTTACTGCTAATGTCTCAGTGCAAGTGAATGGCACCGAGATTCATTTTCAAGGCTAAAGAGCTCATTTTAACCTGTGTGTGCATTTGGCAGCTGTGATAGTGGGGAGACCAATGTTTGTCAACCCATGCTGGGCTTTGCCTTGAGGTTGCTGGGCAGGGACCTGATATTTCAGTGGTTTTCCTGTGTAGGTGGGTGTTTCTTCCATTGGGGCTGATCAGTTTCCTGGGGCAGGAATTCTCAGCCTCCTCCCCAGGAGCACAAGTCAGTCTCCACGTTCTGGCTTCCGAGCTGCAGAAGACAGCGGGTTTCACCATTTCATGTGCTGTGTTTATTTACAGTCCTTCTTTTTATTTTGCTGCCTTGATTCCAGTCTTGAGCCTGGTGTGCTCGAGCTCAAAGTCCCTCAAGAGAGGAAACCTGTTCGTATGAAGGAAAGGCAATCACGTGGCTGTGTGGGTTTGGGAGGGATGTGGCACTTAGTTCTCAACTAAGCTTCCATAGGTCAGCCTGTCTTCAGGCTCAGCCCTCACTAGCCCTTACAGATCCATGACATCTCCATCTAGGTGCCTTTCCAGGCTTGTGCTGTGTCAATTGATTGGCATCTCTGTGGCTCCACAGGCCCTCAACTGGAAACTGGATTTTAGTCACTGGCTGTTTTACTTTCTGTTTTGTAAGTTTTGTTGACCACCTTGTCTGCTGTAATCCCATTTTTTTGGTGTTGTTATTGTTATTGTCATACTGAACTCTTGACATCTATATTCCTTCAGTCTATTGATTATGTCAGGAGGGAGTGGAGTTGAGGCTATATGACTTTCAACCAACCTTTCATCTGCCTGGTGCTGACTTTCCATGCATAAAATGACTGAAAAAATAAAACTGTCCACACCCTTACAGGAGCATTTCTAAGGTCCACCGACATATCTCATGCACACGTTCATCAGGGAGCAATTCCTGGTGATCAGGACTTTAGGGAAGTCAAAGGACATACATGACTCACTTTCTGCCAGAAGGAGGAGTACACATCATTCTAGATGACAGAAGAGGCACAATGTGAACAGAAAAGGGGGACTTTCTGGGATAGGAGGTGATGCAGAGCCACAGAGTAGGTGAAGTCAGAGAGAGCCCTTGTAGGTGAGGAGGTGACCAGCATGTTCTAAGTGGTAAGAGCAGGTCAGCATGCACTTGGAGCAAGAACACAAAAGGCAATAGGAAGGATGTAGAGGGAGTCTGGTGATGTCCTTCAAAAGGCAGAAGTTGTGGGGGAGCAGTTACCCCACTTTCTCTAACTTTCTGCTGGCCTTCACAAGTGGACTGAGGTGGGTTCATTGTCATGAGGATCTCCAAGGGGAGGAAATGTACTTATCAGCAAAGCCCAGTGACTCTTGGAAGCTCCTATCGAAAGTGAGCAAAGAGGTACCATCCTACGCCCTCCAGCAACTGAGCAAAATAAAGCTTAGCAGGACTGGAGGAAGATGATGGGCAGTGTATACAGTGGTGATCACAAAGGTGGTCAGAAACTTCTGTGCCCTCACACACATGTTGATATGATGGTGGTTTGGAAATACAGGTCTTGAGAGTTTTGTTATTTCTTCTCTTCTCACATTCAACTTTGAACAAGTTCCTTCCTTTGTAGAGGTTTGCAGAAAACCAAGGAGCAAACTTCTGTTACACGTGGTGGGTAAATTTCACCTCACAGTGGACAAGACCTCCCCTTACAATCATGGAGTTGCTAACAATTTAAATACTCTTGTTCTTTGGAGGACGGTGTAGTCAATGCTCATATGAATGGCAAAGAGAGAGAGAAACCTGTGCTTGTTTCTGTTGAAGTCCACCAAGAACATTAGTGGGATGGAGGATGATTGATGGGAAGTATCATTATTTCAATGTCTAATTTCCCAAGTTATCCAGAGGGTCATGAATTTCCAAATCATTGCTAGAAATAGCAATCCCTAGAACCTCTCATTAACTACTCTCATCTGAGTTAATTTTGAGGTACAAAAATTATCTCCACTCTGTTCTTTGCAAACACAAACATCACTTGTTCTAGAAGGAGCTTAATTTTAAAATTATAGCAATCTGAATACATAATAATATAGCAGTGGTTTCAAAATTATGACTTAAAAGAATAGAAAAATTGCCTAGACAAATGAAAAACAAAGTCACAATAAATAATGCATTATTATATACTAATCTAAGTATTTTAATTTATTTATTAAAATAAATAAATGATTAAATAAAGCAGATGAGGAAAGTAGACAAATTTCCCATATGGAATTATGAGTAATGTCTGGAGATCCCCTGCCTTGGAGGAAGTGGAGCATACCTGTCTGTTGCCTAGGTGTTGGCCGTGAAGTGACTCCACATGGAGTAAGCACGGAAAGGTAAGAAAGAGGGGTTATAGTGGGAAGAATGATGAACATCTCAGCCAGGTGATCAAGAGCATCAAGAGTGATTGACATATTCATGGTGCACATCCTCAACATGATGCCATGAGATTGGCACTTCACCTCTCTAGTTTCCCTGATAACCCATAATCCCAGTTCAATCGTGAGAAAAACATCAGACCAATTCATATAGCAGGATGTCCTACAAAACACTCAACCTGTTGCCCAAACTGTCAAAATAATTAAAAAGGAAAAGACAGGGAAACTGCTACGGTAAAGAGAAGCTTATGGAGACATTACAATTAAATAAAATATGGTATCCTGGTTGGGATCCTGGGACAGATAAAAGATGTTAGGTAAAAATTGAGGAAATCAGCATGAAGTATGAACTTTTGCTAGTAATAATCTGTCAGTATTGGTTTATTAATTGTAAAAATATGCCATAGAAATAATGTTAGATATTGTTAATAAGGGAAAGTAGATGTGAGCTACAGGGAAACTCAATTCAGTTCAAGGTGAATTGAATGCTCAGTAAGTGTATAATTGGCTAAGTTTAATCAGTAACATTTTCATTAGCACAAATAACAGTTATGGTCTAAATGAGATTATGTTTCTTAAACATTGTGTTACTCTTCATTGAGCACAAGATCCAGATTTTTGGGTTTTTTGTTTTTTGTTTTTTTTGGTACCAGAGATTGAACCCAGGGGCACTTAACAACTGAGCCACATTCCCAGCCCTTTATTTTTTATTTTGAGACAGAGTCTTGCTTAGGGCCTCATTAAGTAAGTTAAATTGTTGAGGCTGGCTTTGAGCTTGTGATCTTCCTGCCTCAGCCTACTGGGCTGCTAGGATTACAGGTGTGCACCACTGTACCTAGCAAGACCTAGGTTTTTAGCATGGCAGTCAAAGTCCTTGAAAATCTGGCTTTGGCCAGATTTGAAGATTTTGCCAACTCCATCTCCTATGAAATATAACTATACATTGTATACTGATCTCTTCAAAATCCTTGAACTTTCTTGCCTTCATGTTTTTGTTTATTTTGTTTTCTCTGCCCAAATGTTTTTTTCTCCCTTGTCTTTTAAATCCTCCAAAACCAAATTCAAATCCAATTTCCATTGTGAAGCTATATCCAGTTGTTGGCACTCAGGACTAACTCTGCTCTCTGTGGCACAGGTGACAAATTGTGTGTAGTTGTCCACAGCATTTATTATGCTCTGTGGTCAGTTCTAGTCAGGTGTGTGGATTTTTTGCACCACATCCCAACGCTCTGCTCTTTGAAGACACATCCTCTTGCCTAAGGCCCTTATATATAGTTAAGTGCTCAAGAAATAATCAGGGGCCTGATGCTGTGGTACACTCCTGTAATCCCAATGTCTCAGGAGGCTGAGGAAGGAGGATGGCAATTTCAAAGCCAGCTTCAGCAACAGCAAGGCACTAAGCAGCTCAGTGAGACCCTGTCTCTAAATAAAACACAAAATAGGGCCAGGGATGTGGCTCAGTGGTCAAGTGCCCCTAAGTTTAATCCCCAGTACCCATCCCCCTCCAAAGAAAAGGAAAGAAAAAGAAAAAGAAATAATCATTTAATGCAGTGGCTTGACAATTAGGCTGGATAGTTTTTATGGTTCAGATATGATGTGTCTCCTAAAAAAAGCTCATGTGTTTATGCAGGAGGTGAAATGATTAGATTATGATAGTTATAACCTAATCAGTGGATTAATCCATTTCATGAATTACTGATCTGGATGGATTATGGGTTGGCAACTGTAGGCAGGTGGGATGTGGCTGGAGGAGGTGTGTCACTGGGGGATGTAGCTTTGGGGATTCTATATTTTGCCCTTGGCTTCTTGCTATCTGTTTCCCACCTGCCATGAGCTGAGCAGTTTTCCTCCACCACTTCCTTGTGCCAAGATGTGCTGTCTCATCTTAGACCAATAGCAATGCAGTTGGCCTACCATGGACTGGACCTCTGAAACTGTGAGCCCAATTAAACTTTTCCTGCTCTAAGTTGCTCTTTTCTGGTATTTTGCTCACAGTGACAGAAAGCTGACAGTAGAAGAATATTGTATTATCTTCTTAAAGATATCAATGTGCAGACTCTGTCTCAGAATAAGTCAGAATCTTTGGGAATGGGGCCCAGGCATCCATATGTTAGAGTTGCTCAGGTGATTCCACTGTAGCGGGGGAGAAGGCAGCAGCAAGAGACACTCTAAAGCAAGTTGGGGGAAGGGGCCTCCCCTTCACAGGCCTTGATCACATCTCTGAAGATGAATGGCTGTGCCTGGAAAAGTTTTGACTTTGCCATGGCTTTGAAGTGAACTTTAACTTCTAAAGAAATCTGCGATGACACAAGAGGCAGGTATGATATATAGTTAAGCGATCAGGCCTCACATGTGGAAATGGTTTGCTGCACTCTGGAATGTACCTGTGGAAAATGTAGCTTTGAAAATGCTGGTAGCAGATGCTCCTGTTCGTACACATGCAATTGACCGGTGATGGTGTGTGATCACTTATCCTCAGAGTCAAAGTATTAACCGTGTTTGGGAGGTGTTTTCCTCAATCAGGGCCATGGTGCTCACGTGTAGATTGTCCAGACTACATCTTTGATGCAACGATGCTTCCTGGAGGCACGTCCCAGGTTCTTGTGGATGGCCCTCTTTCTATCTTTACAGGTGTACTGGCCAGGGTGGGAGCCATTTCTCCAAGGTGCCAGTCTACCTAGGTCCTATCAAGCAGGGCCTCTGTCACAGCTCAGTGGTTCTCAAACTGGAATATTCATCAGAATTACCTGTGGCACATTATCATACATCACAGGCCTCACTTACAGAGTTTCTAATTTAGTATGTTTGAGATGAAACCCAAGAATTTTCTTTCCTAGGTTTCTGGGTGATGCCAATGCTGCTGGCACTGGGACCACAGTTTGAGAACCACTATTCTAAGTACAAGGGCAAAAAAAGACTGGGAAAAGAAAAAACAATCTATTAGTTTTTTAAACAGGTATGTATTAAGGTTACAAGTGCTTATAAAGGCTAAGTGGAGAAAAAATAGCTATGATTCTTAATGTTTTAAGAACTTTCTGTGACTAAGCCGTGTTACCCTTTAGCAATAAGGAATACAGAGTAAATGTGCACATGATTGGCTACCACAGGCTGCTCTGAGCCAGGAGAATGTGGATGAAGTTACACCATGAGATGAGAATTTCAAGGGCAGTTATGTGTCTCTGCTACAGAATTTTTTAAAAAAATCAAAAGTGTGAAGCTTTCTCACAGTAGAAAACATCCCTTTCCTAATAAGAAAACCAACTTCACTGGCCATGACCCTTAGCAAACACACAGGTCTGCAACCTAGACAGAGGGGGGCTCTCAGCTGCATCTGGGAGGGATTGGACAGTGAGAAAAGGAACAGAGAGAAACAAAAACAAAAAAGAAGATGAAGCAAAAGAAGTTGGAACTGTTTTATCTACTGTTTGCATCAAGTAATAGCTGTCTCACAAAACATTAATGGGTGCAGAGAAAAGACCAAGGACAGAAGATTAAGCAACTCTGGGTTTTCTCAATAGCCCAGCAGAACTCATTACCTGCTATATACATAACCCTGTGTTAGGCTATGATTGAGAAGACAGAAAACAAATCTTAGAGATGGTCCCACCTCTCAAGAAGCTTGTCTATTTTGTGAATACAAGAAAAACAGAACTGAAAAACCAAAAGCTAACACCACACCTCGGGTGAGCTAGCAGGGAGAAGAAGGTAGTTGGAGCATTAGTCCTGTCCAGAGTAAACAGTCGAACTGATGCCAACCAGAAAATGAGACAAATTCTGAGAATTCTAGAACATAAGAACAGGATTTTAGACTTCACAAAGGTTGGACTGGGTCTTTTCTAGATCCGCAAGTGTTCCTTTTAACTTTTTCTCCCCAGGTTTTTCCCCATAAACACTCAGTCCTATCAAGTAGCATGCAGATCCTTCCTTGGTGTGTAAGACCAGAGTTGGAAAGGGCTGCACCCTTTAACAACCAAATAGCCATGGGTGCTGGGAGTGGTTTCTGCACCTTGGCTGGCCCTGTCTGTGCAACCACTGAAAAAACATCCATGTTGGGTGGGGAGGGAGTGAGGAGATGAGGAGACTCAACATCCGCTTACAGCATTTGGGTTTAATAGCTAAACTCTCAGTGTAGAAAAGGCGGCCACTTTCTTACAGTTCAGTGGATGTCCTCTGAAATGGGACCTGTGGAAAAGCCCTCATTGACAACGTCCTTCTCCTTTCTCTGCAGATGGAAATAAACCTGTCCACCCTCTATTTAACAGACCTTCCAGATCTGTTTGTTTTTCATCCAGCAAAGGACGTGGGATCTTTTTAAGTTGTATTTTTCTAAAGGACTGCACTAAAGTGTCCTATAAGAACTTGCTAGGAGAGATATTTAGATATTCTTTTCATTAGTACATTATGATCCAAATTCTTGCCTCTTAAATTAAGCAAACAAAACAAAACTAAAAAAGAAAACTTTAAAAAAATACTAAAATATGATTTTTAAGGCTCCAACTTAAATACATCTGTGGAAACTAAGCATAATTTATTTTTAAATTAGGTTAAAAATATTTGCAGTGTATGCCCAAACTTTTCCAGATGTTAAAACAAGTAAACACCATTAGATCAAATTTAATTTGGTTTGGTGTTTTAATCAACTTTTACCTTGATTTTCCTTTTTTGCTTATAACAAGATTTACTCGTGTGTTGGAGGTGGTCTTAAAAGTGTGAATTTCAGTTTTACTTTATAATGCAAACACATGCACCAAGGCATTTTCTTATTATAAACTGAGTTAGATAAACTTTCAATGTAGCTCTGCTTCATTAAACCAGGAAGTTTATACACTCTAACAAAAAAAATATGTATTTCCATTTCATGTTGGCATCAATGGTGGTACTGTGTATAATGTCGTTAGTACTGGTAGCTGGAGTTCTCCATGGGAGACTGATGAAAGACAGATGACAATAAAAAGGGCATCAAAACCCAAAAATAAAACATGGGATGTGGATTGAGAAGCAAGGACACTCTTTACCAAGGCAGAAACAGTTTCTTGGGAGGTGGCTTTCAGAGTTCAGAGGAGCCTGAAGTTGGCTTTCTGAATGCTATGGCAGGTAACGGGCAAGTGGGACAAGTAGGGGGAGAGGAGAGGGCTTCCCAGCTCCCAGGTGTGCATAAAGAAAAGGGGTCTCTGGGCTTGGTGCTGTATTATGTGTGTGTGGTGCTGGGGATTGAACTCAGGGGTGCTTTAGACCTGAACTACATCCCTAGCTCTTTATATTATTTTTTGAGATAATAATCTCACCAAGTTGCTCAGGCTGGCCTCCAACTTGTGATCCTCTTTCCTCAGCCTCCTGAGTTGCTGGGAATACAGGCATGAGCCACTGTGCCATTTGTATGTGATTTTTCAAAGCAGTTTTCAGAATCATTTTGAATGTCAGGGGAAGTGGTGATTAAGCTTCTATTTAGGGCACTGAATGACACAAGTTGTCATTTACTCAAGTCAGAAGGAGGGGCCAATATGAGAGTTGACATTTGGTCCTCAGAAGCAGGCTTTATTTGAACAAGATTCTTCTGGATTCTTTGTATTGTGAAAGGCAAATAAATGTATGTACCCATGTGTGTGTGAATTATGCATATCCATGTGTGATTAAAAATAATTAAGATGTCCTTAATGGTTCTCACCTTCCTTTTCATGCCAAAGATGATTTTGACTTTGCTAGTTCTTTCTGATATGGATAATGGGTAAGGAAGAAAAGTCAAACTCATCTGACTGATTGAAAAGGACAGAGAGAACTGCTCTCAGAAAAGATGGATTCTGAAACTAAGGAAAGGTGGGCAAGAAGGATGAGGTCCAGCCCAACACAATTCTGAGTAAGCTTCAGGGTGGAGAGGGAGAAAGCCTAGAAGCCATCATGCTGGGCTTGGAAGGTCTCTGGGGTGTAGAGCACAAAGAGGATTCCAAGTCATTCCATGAAGCCTTACGAATGGGCTGGGAACCCATTCAGCATTCCCTGGGAACCCCCAATGACCAGGCAGGGCGCTTTCTTGTTTGTGTAGTGAAGCCTCTGTCTTTGCTTGTTTCCTTTGTGGCACAAGGGACCAGTCTTCTGGTTTGAAATATCTGTGCTTGGCTTTCCAAGGACTCACCTAGATCCTAGATGGCAAGCTTGTAAGAATCTTTAACAGTCTCTGTTGCCATCAGCATTTGGCAGCATGTGACATATAACCATCTTCAGTGTGTTTCCTTTTTCCACATAATGAGAAATCCCGAGATGGGCAGTTTGGAGATAGTGCAGCAGCTTGAGGAAATATCTTTGTATTTAGGTTAGTTTTTCAAGATGGTTATTTTACCTCCAGACATCAGATCTGTGCTCCAGGTGGAAGAAGATTGAAAAAAGGAAGAAATAAAAGCCTGTACTGGATGAATCCATCTCTTTAATCAGAATGAAGAATGAAGAAAACTTTCTATGTCTGACAGGCTTCCCCATAAATTGTGACCACGGTTATGCTACCTGGTCCGCTCCACACTACAGGTGGGTTTGAGAGACAAAGCATATTATCTGCACAATGTGAAGAAAATTGGGTTCAGTAAAAAAGGAGAAGGAGGAGGAGGAGAAGGTTGTTAGTAATGTCTGCCACATTCCTGCCTGCTACATAAGGCTCCAAACACAGGTGGAGATTACTAGAGATTTATTGACTTTATTCTCTCCACCCCCTCTTGCATCCATAAATTTCTAGTCTGTGATCCTCAGCTCTACCTTCTTCATGTCTTCCTAATTATCATAGATGATAATGCTAATGTTACATATCCTGTGTTAACGAGATCAAGCTGGAGAGGTCTACTTTCTACACCAAATCCAAGTCTTTTATACCAACCCAACAGGATCTCCCTGTTGGATCAGAACCATCTATGTACTTATGGTCCATAACCCAAAGCATTGACTTCAGGGATGAGACATCTGAATGTGGTAGAAGAGAAGGTCAATCTCATAGGCAAGTGTCACAGGCTCAGGGTCAGAGCTTCCTGGAGCTCCCCTACCACACTGTGTGTTTGATAATAAACTAAGATAGAAGAACCGCACAAGTATCTTCTCAGTTTTTCTAGATAGGAGAGACCTCTACAAACCTATTTACACTTTTTAATCAGTGTGAGAATTGTCATTTTTTCTCATGATAAGTGAATTATGGTCTTTATACACATTTAATGACTTTGTTTCCATAAATGGATTAGGTTATTTCATGCTTTTGTTTTGTTTTAAAAATTATTTTTAAAAACTTAATTGTTTGAATTGAAACATAATAATTGTACATATTTATGGGATATAAAATGGCATTTCAATACCTGTATATAAAATATGATTATGATAACATCAGGGTAATTGGCATATTTACTGCCTCAAACCTGTATATAAAATATGATTATGATAAGATCAGGGTAATTGGCATATTTGCTGCCTCAGACATTTACCATTTTTTTTTGTGCTGGGAACATGCAGAATACTCTCGGTTAGCTATTTTAAAATTACTAACTGTTATGAACCATAATTATCCTATTGCTCTATAAAACATTAGGAACTATTCCTCCTATCCATGCTTTTTTAAAAAAATAGCAGAATTTTATTCTGCTTTTTTTTTCATAGTTCAGTAATGTATGCTGCTATCTGTAGTTCATTTCATCTTACATATTTTGTTTTGAGAAATGTATAAAATCAGAAAAATGAAATAATAACTATTAAATCCTGAATTAATGGCTACCATGTATCGTTATTTTTTGCTTTCTGATAATTCTTCATAAACTAACATTCTAAGGAGTGATTTAAGAAGTGGTTAGAGCAATACTATCTATGCTTTCATTGATAACAATTTGAGAAGCCAGATAAAATAAAACATCATATTATAAAAGCACCAGAAGCTCTTGAAGCAAGGAGGACAGGATGGAGTAAATTTTTAGGAATTAGAAAATCATGCACAAGGAATTGTAGATAAGTGCTTGCTTTGTTACCAGGGAGGATGTGTCCATTCTAAGGGTAGGCTAGAGGTTGAGAACCAGAGGGCCACTACTGGAGCAAAGAAAACCTTTCAAAGCTCTTAGTGGTCTCATGGGGCTAAAGTGGATTAAATGGTGTTATAAGAGCCTCAAATATATGGCCATTATCCTCAAAACACACTTGATCAGTTTAAGCTCAGGTGGAAAAAACCTTTTTTAAGTCCTAATGATTCTGGATGTTAGAGAAAAAACAACTGTGATTTCTAATATTTAAAATCAAAGAGCTACCAAGAAGAGTTGATTAGAAAACAATAAGCAGGGTTGAAACTCCTGGAAATTTAACTGTTTTTTCCCAGGGGTACTTGACATCAATTGTCAGTATAGAGAGAGGCTTGGAATCTAGGCATGGTCCACGGCCAGAGGCTGATACAGGGTACAGAGTTTTCAGAGATCTCCAGAAGTTGGAGTGTCAACATTGGGAGGCCAGAGCCAGTGGCACATGGCTCATCACCCTGAAATAAATTTAAAATTGTGAAGCACATGGGGGGTGGAGCTAAAGAGTTAACTTGAAAGTCTCTGAAAAGCAGCATGGATTCCCCTTTCCATTAGGCCCACTGAATTCTAAGCTAGAAGTCCTGGAACACTTGCTCCTAGAATCAGAGACAAATCTGATGCATACTGACTGTCACAAAATTTCAGTGCAAAAACCCAGTTTAGCTTGATTGAATTTAAGTGATTTGTTCCCTGCTTGATGCTTAACAGAGGAAAGCAAGAAAGTGTGAGTGCCTTTCCATGAATGATAATGACATTATCTGGAGCACCTGTAACACACATGCGCACACGCGCGCGCGTGCGCGCGCGCACACACACACACACACACACACACACACCACAAACATTCTACCTAGCATCCTGCAAATTGCTGAGCATGCAAAAAACAAGAACATGTGAATAATAAAGAGGGAGACAAACAAGACAGTTAAGATGCTGGAGTTAGCAAGAAGTGATTTTTAAATGATCATGATTAACATGTTAAAGGAAATAGAAGGAAAGATCAACAAAATAGAAGAAAGGACCAAGAAATTCACCAGAATATTTGAATATATAAAGGAAAACACATTCTAGAACTGAAAAATACAGTATGTGAGATTAAAAATGCCCTAGATGAGATGAGTCTGACAGCAATTTGGACACAGCAGAACACCAATATAGAAGTCAAAGGTCAATAGAAAATTTTAAGGGTGAAGTGAAATTATTAAAACAAGCAACCAAACAAAAAGAGCCAAACAAACAAGAGCTTAAGAGATACTTAAGTTCTTCTCAAAATTTCTGACAACAGATTACTTGGACTTCCAAAAGAGAAGAAATGTGAGGGTGAGTGCAATAATCTAAAATAAAACGGTGAAGAATTTTCTAAAGTTAATGAAATACATCATCCACACATCCCAAAACTTCAGTGGACTAAAAGCTGAATAAACACAAAGAAAACAGACGTAAGAACACCATAACAAGCTACAGAAAAATTGAAGACAAAGATAAATCTTAAAAAGAGCCAAAGAAAATAACTACCAAGCTAATATTTTTAGCCTAGTGAAAATTCCTTTGAAAACATGAAAGAAAATTAAGTATTTTTCCCCTAAGTAAATGAAAATTGAGAGAATTGATATTAATAGGTATGCATCAGAAGAAATACCCAAGGGATGCTATGGAAATTACAGAAACGATCCCATAAGAAATGTGAAAAATCATTTTGAAGTGAAAAGCACTGGAAATGATAAATATGCGGGCAAAGTAATATTGATGGTACAGACACTCATTGAAATGAAATTTGTCCTGAAATTTAAAATGTATGGAGAATAAAAATGTTTGATATAGCTAATGCAAAATATGAAGGGGAGCAAAGGGACTTAGCCTGTTTTAAGGCTGCCAATTTCAGAAAAAATGGTAAAATTAATAATTTTGTCAGATTGAAAATGTGAGCTGTAATTGCTGAGCAAAATAGGAAAATAATGTGTAACTAACAAATTAATAGCAAGGAAACAGAATAAGAAGATTTTGTTAATCTAAAAGAAAACAAGAAAACAGATAAACATTAATTAGAAGTTCATAGTTTATAAATATGTAATAGTATGTATAAACCCAATTTAATGAGATATTGGACGAAATACTTAGAGTAAAAGGAAAAAACCTGTTATACTGAAGTTTTTAAATAAAAAAATCTCAACAATGGTATTTTGAAGGGAAAAAACCTAGTATAAAAGCAGAAAGATTGAAATACAAAGTGATAGAAAATAACCCATGAAAACACTACCTAAAGAAAACTGGTATAACTACACTAATAACAGAAAAGGAAAACTTTAGGACAAAAAGCATTAGGGGAGAATAAAACAAACGTTGCTTGGTTGGCATATATAGAACACAAACCCAATGATGCCACATTGACATTATTTTCAGTTTCACAGGACACATTTCCCAAAATGCACTATGATGTTGGGCCATAAGGGAAGTCTTAACAAAATCCAAATGTTCAAATCATTCAGAGTTCATTCTCTAACATCAATGACATAAATAAGAAATAAATGACAAAAAGATTACTGTAAAGCCAGGGACTATGTTGCAGGACTGCAATCCCAGTGACTCAGGAGACTGAGGCAGGAGGATCACAAATTTGAAGCCAACCTCAGCAAGCTAATGATTCCCTATCTCAAAAAAAAAAAAAGTAAAAAGGGCTGGAAATGTAGCTCAGTGATAGAGCATCCTGGGTTCAACCCCAAGTACTTACAACAAAAAGAAGAAAGAAAGAAAGAAAAAGATCTTCAATTGCCTGAAATTTGTTAACATATTGCTAGAAATGATTAATATATTTCTAAATAATCAATATATTGAAGAAGAAATCAATATTAGAAAATATTTTGAATCAACTGATAGTGAAATTGAACATCAAAATTTGTCACTTGAAGTTACAGCAGTAAAAGAAGTATAGCAAAATTGTAGCATCAGATAATGTATCGGGAAACAATGAAAACTGAGAAATATTCAAGCTCTATCTAAAAATTAGAGCAATAAAAGAACAATAGTTTATGCTGAAAGTAACTAAAAGTAGGGAGCTAGAAAAATAAGCACAGAAATCAATATTTTAAAAGTGCAACTAATAATCCTAAACTGGAAAAAGACAAGGAAATAATAGACATGTGGCAAGACCGAGTGAGCAACAAGAAAAGAAAGAAAAAAGACAAATTGCCAGTATTTGCAATTAAGGAGGAGATAGCACTACAGATCCTACCACATGATCACTTTATACAAAGAGTTGGCAATTTGGATGCAAAGGACAAATTCTTTAAAAAATACAACTTATTAATGTTGAAAGAAGTAGAAATCCTGAACGTTCCAATACCTATTAAAGAAATTGAATATTTTCCTAAACACTTTCTACACACAAAAAAAGACTAGCTGGTTTCCAAATACCTAAGGAAAATAGAACATAAATCACATATAAATCTTCCAGAAAATAGAAAACAAAGGTGTATTTGGCCACTCTTTTTACATATGCTTACTACCCAAACCTGACAAGTATATCATAAGCAAGGAAAGTTATGGTCCTCTTTCATGTCGTAAAAGCAAAAATCCTGAACAGAGTATTGGCAAACAGACCTGAAAAATATATAAAAAAGTATTATATATCTTGAATACTAAGTTGGGTTAATTTTAAAAAGCCAATCAATAAAAATTGATCAACTTATTAATAGAAAAATTAGAAAATCCCATAATTTCAATAGATAAAGAAAAAGTGTTTCATAAAATTGAATACCTATTCATGAGCTAAACTCTACACAAGCAAGGAATAATCTGGTTATAAGTACTTATTTTTAAAAATTACAGCAAGCTTCATAAAATGCTGAAATATTTAAAGCTTTCCCCCTGATCAAGAGAGGGATGTTCCATGTTACCACTTCTCATGACCAGGATACTGATGGTCCTGACAAGTACAGTAAAGCCAGGAAAACAAGTGAAAGTCATAGGCTTAGAAAGAAAGGAGAGTGTCATTCTATTCACAGATAACTTGACAGTGTGCTTTTTAGTATTTCAAAGGCTTATAATGACAAAATAATATATTTAATAAGTGAATATAACCAAATTGCTAGAGAGAAAATCAGTAAAGAAGCATCGATTGCATTTTTACAAATAGTTATAAAAAGAAAAATAAAAAATATGTACCGTTCACAATAGTACCAAAAAACTTGAAGTTGAACAAATAATGTTCCAGAATGCTGTGATGAATACTGCACACCTGTGGCAATAAATTGTACAAGATCTTAACTAACGGAGAGAGAGAGCATGTTCATGGCTTAGAAGATACTTACTATTGTCAATTCCTTTTAAATGCTCTAAAAGTTTTAATTGTATTAATGAACCCCCTAATTATCAGTAGGATTTATTGTAAAAATGTACACAGTGACTCTAAAATTCATGTGTAGGTGCAAACAAATGAGAGTAACTAAGTAACTTTTTAAAATCAACTTTTCATTTATGGCAGTTTGGGATTTATAGGAAAATTGCAAAGGTAGTAGAGAGAAATCCCTTTATATCCCACACCCAACTCCCCTTATTAACATCTTGCATCATTATTTCAATTAATCAGCCAATATGGACATATTATTAATGACTGAAGTCTATACTTTATTCAGATATAATCCAGGCAATTTAAAAGTTAGAGATTTTACTCTACCAGATTTCAAGACTTATCTTAAAGCTGTTGTAATTAAGATAGTGTGACACTAGCAAAACAGACTAATCATCAATAGATCAGGAAAGAGTCCAGAAACAGTCTCATATACACAATTATTCGGTTTATGACCTTTCCTGTTTTTCTATCCAAGATTCTGAGTGCATTTGTTTGATCAAAGTTGGGAAAAATCATATCATTCAAGAATCCTATATGCTTATTTTTTAATCAAAATAGTTTCTGAGAGAAGTATGTTAAAATCACCCTCTCTGATAGCCTTTTTGGTAAGGTTTTCTTTATAATTAAGTCATACTGAGTTTATATATTGTGTAGGTGTTTGGCTAGAATTCAGTGGATTTGGATCAAGTTCATGGTTGCTCCTTTCTTTATTCCTCTGTGTTACATACCCTGGTGGCTTTTCTCAGTCTGTCTTCCAAGGAACTGTTCTTTAGTATATCCAGTTCCTTCTCTTTTTTTCAATCTTTTATTTCAGTCCTAATTTTCTAATGGTTTTTAATGTCTACGTTTAATCTTTCATAACTTCTAATTCTTCCATGATGTTAGTTTCTCCTTTGGCTATTCAAGAATTTTAAACATTCAGTGTTTATTTTAGAGTCTTTTCCAAATACCTCAATCATCTCTATATTGTCAGGAGTAAACAGTCCCATCTGTTGGTTCTTTTGACGTCCTTTCTTGGCACCGGATCCTCATACACTTTGCTTCATTTCTTTCTCCTTTTCCATCTACTATTGGAATGTACACATTTTTTTTTTTTGTACTCCATTTTCTTTCATGCTCCCCTGGGTTGGAGGTTTTATTTTACATTTTTTATTTTTTAGATAGTTATACATAAATTTTTAACATGGATGATTAATTTTAAAATGTCAAGTAGTGTCATCTCCACATTTGTAGCAGATTTGTATCACTTCAAAACTACATGGGAACACTTAAGCCTCCAGCCATGTTGGAAGCTTAACTGTTAGTGAACTTTCCCTCACACCATAAACAACCAGAAAACTTGGTAAAATATATGAGATAACTGTTTTTGGAGCTTGGGCAATTGGCCGTACAGTACTATGTTCCCTAAGGGAAAGGAAAGAAATGAGTGAAACTAACCAACATCCTGGCTTCCTCCCTGGAGACATATTCTGTACTGAGGCACAAGGGAGAGGTCCCAGGTGGAAGGTGGGGATTTTGTTGAATTGAGAGAAGCTAGTGATGCTGGAATTTGATGAGCAAAGTACTGTAGAGGAAGGAACCACAGGTAGAAAGAGTGGTAGCAGGTATCTTCCTGTTTTAGTCCACTTGGACTACTACAAAGAAATACTATAATCTGGGTCCACTGTAAAAATGGAAATTTATTTCTCATAGTTCTGGAGGCTGGACCATCAAGGTGCTGGCAGATTCTGTGTCCAGTGAAGGTCCTGTGTTCTGATGTATGGATGGCACCTGCTCACTCTCGTGCAGCATGGTGGAAGGAGTGAAGGCTCTCTCTGGGGCCTCTTCCTTAAGGACACTAGTGCCATTCCTGAGAGATACCTCCTCATGACCTAATTATCTTCCCAAAGTCCTACCTCCTTACACCATCATCTTAGGAGCTAGGATTTCCACATTTGAATTCAGGAAGAGAGAAAACATTCAGACAATCGCACCTGCACAGGGGCCCCTTTAGCTTTCCTGAATACTAAGGAAAGGTAGATTAAGATGCAATGAGAGCAAAGAACAACTACTAGAGAGTTGTGGGTTGGATAATTCCCAGCACTCATCCAGGAGGGGGAGAGTTTCAAGATCCCACCAGTCTGAGCACAGCAGAGAGACCGTTGAAATCCTAATTGCTCAGTATATTTTTGTTTCATGAACAACTCTTTAATAAAATAGCCTACACTTGGAACTCTCTTAATTGTATGAGTTCCACTACTTCTTTTTTGTTCTTTCATACTACCATTGAAATGATGATGACTGGTGGAAGGGCCAACCTCAGACACCTCACTACTATAATTTTTGTTGATATCTACCTCTGGTGGACCCCAACTATTTTATTCCTTTTGTCGGGATTCAGTTATCCATTGGGCATCTCCACTAGTAAACATCATAGTGCATGGAACTCTTTAGGTAATGTGATAATGAGTTAAATTAACATGCAGTGCTATAGTACAGAGTTTGTTGTATTTATGTTCATGTACTTTAAAAGCTGGAGGAGATTATAAAACTGACATTATTATATGCCTGCATCTCCAACAGTACGTTCCCTATACCTACAACAGCATAAGGTGTATAGAGGGTGCTTAATAAATGTCAGGATGTTTATGAACTAGAGATTGATCATTCAATGAACTCTAAGAAAAACTAAATCAAGAATAAAGGGATCTGACCTTTAAAAACTAAAAATAAAACTACCATGTTATCCAGCTATCCTATTACTAGATACATATTCAAAGGTAATGAAATCCACAAATCAAAGAGACACTGGCCCTCCCATGTTTATTATGTCAGTATTCATAATAGCCAAGATATGGAATCCACCAAGGAGTCCATCAACAAATGAATAAAGGAAATGTGTCATATATACACAACAGAATATTACTCAGTTGTAAGAATGAAATCTTGCCGCCTGCAGTAACATGGATAGAATGGGTAAGTGAAATGAGCTCAGAACAGGGAGACAAATACAGCATGTCCTTACCCATATGGAGAAGCTAAAAATGTTGCTCTCTGAGAAGTAGAAAGAAAAATAATGGTTACCATAGACTTTCCCTAGGTAAAGGGAGGATAAAGGGCTACCAGAAAATGGGTATCAAACTACTGTGAGACAGGAAGAATAAATCTAGTGTTTTGCAGTGCAGTAGGTGACTAATTCACAACAGTTCATTATATATTCTCTAAAGAACTAGAAAAGATGAGTTGAAGAGTTCCCAACACAAAATAATGGTAAATGTTCGAGGAGATAGAAATGCAAATTACCCTGATTTGATCATTACACACATATATATATGTATCAAATGATCACATTGTGCCACACAAAATGTATAATTACTATGTACCAATAAAAAAATAATAAACAGAAGATGCTAAATTTTCTTAGTACCCCAAACAAATCTAGAACCATCTTCTTATTTTTTTTATAGTGGGGACTGAACTCAGGGACACTTAACCACTAAGCCATATCTCCAGCCCTTTTTATATTTTATTTGGAGACAGAGTCTCACTGAGTTGCTTAGGGCCTTGCTAGATTGCTGAGGCTGGCTTTGAACTTGCAATCCTTCTGCCTCAGCTTCCCACACCATGGCACCCAGCTAGAACCATCTCTTTACCTTCACAAATCTGTCATTTAACTCAATACGAAATACCGATGACCCCTCAGTTTTTCAGGAAGGGGGAAAAAAGAAAAAGAAGAAGATTAAAAGAAAGAAAAGAAAAGAACAAGAGGAGCTGGTTTGGGCTGGGATTGTAGCTCAGTGGTAGAGCACTTGCCTTGCATACGTGAGGCACTGGGTTCAACCCTCAGCACCACATAGAAATAAATAAAATAAAGATATTAAAGGAGAGGAGCTGGCTTCACCCTCATTTGTATGCTAATTATCTGGGGGCCTTAGAGCAATCTCCTAAGCTCTCTGGACTTCTCGTTTTTATCCAGATAATATCAAAGAATACTTTCTGTAGGTAGTCCTGTGGACTTAGTTCACAGAATTCACAATGAGATCCCAGTGACCCTTCCTACCCCACAGCCGCCATAACTGCTAGATCCATAGTTACCTTCCTTCTAGGTCCTCCTTTCTGAATGTCTTAGGGGAGCATCTGGCCCACAGCAATGGAGTCTCCATAACAAAGGGAAAACAAGTGTGGAATTCCCTACAATGTCACAGAACTCTCTGGCAACACTAGTCCTGGCTTTCAGTCCTCATTCCTCACAGATGGACAGCTGAGGAAGCACAGCCAGTGGGGCTATTTTTTAAGCTAGTCAACAAGTTGCTTTACTTTGCTTTGCTTTCTGTCAACAGGGCGGGCGGGCTCCGTTTCTTTCCCAGGCATGGGGTGCTGCTCTGTCTACCTTTACACACTAACCCCTCAAGGCTCACGTTAGGTTCCATTCTCTCTTGGCTGTATCCACCTAGATGGCCAGAGACCAACTTTCTGTCTGACTTCTATTTGTACTTAAGGCGGAAATGAGGGTCCCGTGGGCAAAACCTCTTCCACTTCTGGGGCTGTTTCCAAAAATAAAGTTGCTGTAATATCCAAAAACACCAGGCAAGGGACAGAGCAGTCACAGTTGTTCTCTGGCCTTTCACCTCCTGGTGGCCACCAGCCAGCAGACTGCAGGGACCATGAGGGCGGTGTGAGTAAACATGGTCCCCAGGGTCCTCTCCCTGACATTTTTAGACTCATCATAAAATAAACTGCCCCAGGATGCCACCTTCTCCAGCCCTTCCCAGGGCTTCCAGAGGGCACTAGTAGATGCAGATGGCTCTTGAACTTCCCTCTCAACAACTGCTGTTTTCCTAGCAGCTCTGCTCTGGAACTCTTCCCATGGCCTTCAAAAGTATTCTTTTCTTTCCTCTGTTCTTTGACTCAAAAACTATAAAAATTTGCAAGACATTTTTTTATTCAAAGTCAAAAAACTAACAATTCCATGTATATAATTCTTTTCCTATTCCTATCCCCACTCATCTCCATCTCTGCTGTCTTCTCTCTCTCTCTCTCTCACTCTGTCTCTCTCATTTCTGAAACATTATCTGGAGTTAAGGATTTGGAATTCTTTGCAGAAAGAATGGAAAGAATGAACAAAATCAGCAGGAAAACAAGGAGCCCTGCATCAATATCTTGCACCCAAGATGCCAACCTCTTGCAAAAGCCAGTTTCTTAGTGTCTGAGTCTCCTATACTGGCATTGATCCAAGTGTGCCTGCACCTAAACCCAAAGGGATGCACAAAAATTGAAATCTGCCAGCAGATGCAACTATTCTTCATGAACAGAAACAGAATTCTCTTTGGGATCTAGACCTAGGAATTTGAAACTCATACATTTCTGATGTTGATGGCAGGCTGGAGATGGTGTGGGATGGAAGGTGAGGTCAGGGGTCACAGATGTGCAGAGAGAAGAAACTTAAGCCTCCCAAAATCGAGTGCAATATACCAGAACCAGCCAAAAGGCTCAGATGTGGGTGCTGTAAGGATGGAAAGAGATGGTGAAGAAATCATCCTTGCACAGGCTCTCTGTGCAGCAGAACGCACTGCTGGGCTGTGGAGTACTTTCATGCATTGCTTTCTTCCTCAGGCAAGAAAATGTGAACCACATAGTTAGCCCTGTTAGAGAAAAGATTAAACATGATGTTTCTCTGTATTCTTCTCAGACAAAAAATGGGTTAAGACTTTGGTATATGACATTCTGAATTCACTTCATTAAAAATTTTTGGAAAAAAATTTGCTGGGCATGTTGGCACACATCTATAAATCCCAGTGACTTGGGACACGGAGACAAGAGGGTCACAAGTGGGAGGCCAGCTTCAGCAACTTAGCACAGCCCTCAGCTAGTTGGTGAGATCCTGTCTCAAAATAAAAAAAATTTAAAGGGCTTGGAGATGTGGCTCAGTGGTTAAATGCTCCTGGACTGACTCCCCAGTACTAGAAACTTTTATTTTTTTTTTGGATAAAATTAGAAAGAAATTTTCTGCTATAACCTTGCTTCATTTCTAAACTCAAAAGACAATGTCTGAAGTAATAATCTAAGGGAAAGCTATTCTCCCACTACCAGAACCCAATACACAGAGGTTGGTATGTTTTTCTCTTTTTAAATAAAATGTATAACTTCTGACAACATATCATTAAAGAATTTCTAAAATTTTAAGGCAAATGAAGTTATGAAAGCTAACTCTAGATGAAATAGAAACCTTACATAGATAGTAGTATTGTAAACAACATTAAAAACTGTTAATGAACTATACCCCTCAAAAGTAAAATGGCCATGGACCCAGAGATTCTTCCAGTGAATCCTGAAAAACTCCTGAACAGATTATTTATATCCTAGCAAAACCATTCTAAAGGATAAAAATGACGTCCAAGCTTCTTAATACATTTTTAAAGCCAGAAAATTTCAATACTGATTTAAATCCAGAAAACCTTGATATTAACATAAAAAATACAGAAAGAAAGCTATATATCAACCTTACTTATGAATGTAGACTCACAAATGTCAAATACAATATTAGCTAATTAAATTCAGCTACATGTTAAAAAACTACATTCTACCAACATGAATGAATGTTAAACATTAACAGATGATTTGTCTAGATGTATTGAGATAATTATGCAATTACCCTCTTTAATCCTTTAATGGGATCACTTATATAAATGAATTTTCTAGTGTTGGTCCACACTTGTACTACTGGGGAAAGCACTACTTGTTCAGAATGTATGACTTTGGAACATTGCAACATTTAATTTCCTAGTTTTATTGAGGATGATTATACCCATTATCATCAGTTGCACTGGTGTATAATTTCATTTTCTTTTCCTTTTTTATCAGTTTTTTTATGTCATCATTGTACTAGCCTCAACTAGTGATGTTTTAGGAAATACATTCTTTTTTTTTATATGTTTATTTTTTAGTTGTAGGTGACAGAATATCTTTATTTTGTTTTTATGTGGTGCTGAGGATCAAACCCAGTGCCTATGCGTGCTAGGCGAGCACGCTACCACTGCACCATAATCCCAGCCCCATTCTTTTTTTTATACTCTGAAACAATTTATATATGAATTATCTTTTTCTTGAATACTTAGTGGTGTTATGATTTGGATATGAAGTGTCCCCTAAAAGCTCATGTGTGAGACAATGTTGCAGTGTTCAGAGTGAAATGTTTAGATTATGAGATCTGTAACCTCATTGGTGAATTAATCCATTTGATGTATTACTAATCTAAATGGATGACTGGAGTGGGTAATAACTATAGGCAGATGGGTCATGGATGGTGGATGTAGGTCACTGGAGGTAGGAGTGCCCTTGGGAATGATATTTTGTCCCTGTATCCCCACTGTTTCTGCTTGTTGCCTACCATGAGCTGAGAAGCTCTTCTCTGCCAGACCCTTCTGCCATGATATTCTGCCTTACCTTGGGCCCAGAGTGACAGACTATTGACCATGAACTGAGAGCTCTGAAATCAGGACCTCAAATAAGCTTTTCTTCTTCTAAGTGTTCTTGTCAGGTATTTTGGTCACAGCAACAAAAAGCTACTAAAACAGGGGGCATTACTTATAAAATATCCTCAGATTGATATCTGCATGGAAGAAACATTTATGACCTGATTCAATGTTTTTCCATAGTTATTAGTCAGTTGAAATATTTATTGTGTCTTGAGTAAATTGTTTTCATTTATGTTTCTGTAGAAAGTAACCTATATCATCACAATTTTCAAAATAGTGGCATAAAGTTATTTCTAGAAACTTTCTAAGATTATTTATATCTACCCTGAAGCTAGAAATGTCTACATTTTTGTTTCTTATTTTGTTTATTTGTTGTCTCTGTTATTTATTGCATTTTGTTATAAATCTATTACCTTTAAGTCTTTTAAAAATGAAAACATTTTATCCTGATCATTTCTATTACACTGATTTTCTTTCTCTTTATTAATTTCTTATTTCAATATTTCTTTACTTCCATTTTGTTTGAGTTTTCTGTTCTTCTTATAGCTTTTATTTTTCAGATACCTTTAATGTTTTTTTTGTTTTGTAATAAATTTATGAATGTATAAATTTCCCTCTAAGTACAACTTTATTGCAACTCACATGTGAATCTTTCTTTTATTTATTTATTCTAATTAGGTGTATATGAGAGCAGAATGCATTTTGATTCATTGTGCATAAATAGAGCACAACTTTTCATTTTTCTGGTTGTCCATGATGTAGAGTCACATCATATGTGCAGTTATACATGAACCTAGGGTAATGATGTCCATCTCATTCCACCATCTTTCCTACCCCCATGGTCCTCCCCCTTCCCCTTTGCCCAAAGTTCCTCCATTCTTCCTATGCACCCCCTGTTATGGATCAGCATCCACTTTTCAGAGAGAACATTAGGCTTTTGGTTTTTTTGGGATTGGCTTACTTCCTTTAGCATGATATTCTCCAACTCCATCCATTTACCTGCAAATGCCATAATTTTATTCTCTTTTGATGCTGAGTAATATTCCATTGTGTATATATACCACAGTTTCTTTATCCATTCATCTACTGAAGGGCATCTGGGTTGCTTCCATAGTTTTGCAATTGTGAATTGAGCTGCTATAAACATTGATGTGGCTGTGTCACTGTAATATGCTGATTTTAAGTCCTTTAGGTAAAGACCAAGGAGTGGGATAGCTGGGTCAAATGGTGGCTCCATTCCAAGTTTTCTAAGGAATCTCTATACTGCTTTCCAGAGTGGTTGCACCAATTTGCAGTGCTGTTAAATTTGCCTAGTGATTTCTTTTTTTCTGAAATTGTATTTTTTAGGCCTGGAATTTCCTCTTTTGTTTCTGCTTATATTCTTTAATTTCCTATTTCTCTGCTGAGATATTTTATTTATTCACAGACAGCATGTTCTTTTACTTCATTGAGGATAGTTATAACAACTTTAAAATCCTTACTTGTTCCTTCTAACATCTGGTTTATCTCAAGGTAGAACTCAATTGATTTTCTTTCCTTTTGAGAAAATATTCAAGTTTTTGTTTTTTGCATGTTGGGTAATTTTAATATGATGTTTGTATTTTGAGTGACATGAAAATTCTGATCTCATCCTATGAGATTAGAATATACATTCATTGGGGAAGGTGATAAGAGAGATGTCACAATTTTTCTCTTTTCCAAGTAGACAAAGTCAAATTCATGTTGATTAGATGTGTTTGAGGTGGTTTTGTGTGTATGTGTATATATATAAATAGATATAGAAAGATGAGAATATAGAGGACAGAATGACATAACTATAACCTTTAAAATCATTCACACATTGATCATCATTGAAGGTTACACATCACTTTCTAATATTTATGCTACAAACAACCTTAAGGCAAAATACATTTTCCACATGTCAAAAATCTGTCTTGAAATGCACCTAAAGGACTTTCTTTAAAATCACATAAAAGTTCATATACAAAGGCAGGTTTGCTTCTTGGGAAATTTGCTTATGCCATCAACTAGCTAAATGTCAATTTTGCACCAAGATGATAAAGTCAGAGCACTCTACCTTGCAGAATATCCTGCCAAAGCCTGCACTTTTTATCTCATTAAGTAGAAGACAAGGACATCCCCATGTCAACTCATTGCTCTTGGGATTTAGCTCTGGGAATTATTTGCAATACTTCAATATGGCACTTGCAGATAATAATCCTTGTTGGGAGACACTATTTCTATGTGATACAATGCTGTTCATCTCATTAATTTCTCTTTTATCCCGAGGTTGCATCACTAAACTCGATTCATTAGGAAAATACTGATAAATGTTAAGAATGGATGATGGTTAGTTGCAGGAAAGTCCATTATACTGTTTTTCTTTCATTTTTTGAAAACCTCCATAACATGTTGTTTAAAAAATTACTTCTTAGTAATTAAGAAATAGAAGAATCTATAAAATTTGCAATGAAATGCCTTAGTGAGATGAGTTTTAGTATCATATTTGGAACATAAACTCCAAAGTTTGCTTTGAGCTTTGGAGTCTGGTTGCCAAATTTGAATTCTGACTGAGTGACCTTGGGCAAATTAATTAACCTCTGTTTTCTTTGGTTTCCCTTCTCTTCTGTTCCCTTTTTCTTCTTTTTTCTCCTTTCTTTTCCTCTCCTTTATAGTTGAATGCCTAAGAGCCAGGTATGGATGCTTGACAGAGTGTTGGATGTGATATTAGGCACCCCTTGTTTGCTTCCAACTCTAGTTTTATCAACATTTACATATCTCAATGCTCATCTCCTTCCATTCCCTCAACACTGCATGTCATTTTTCTGCCTAGGCATTGATTCCACCTCCACTTGCCTACAGGAACCCTAGTCATACTTCAGGTCCTAAGTATTACTTCTCCAGAGCAGTCCTTCATGGCCTGCCCAGCCCCCTTATTATATGTTCTAAAGAATCTCAGAAGTTTTCCTCCATGACATGTAACCCTGTTTCATTAAATTGATTGTTATTAGTGATTTCTGTCCATCTTGTACACCAGCCTGTAAATTCTATGAAAAGAGGGCAAACCCCTTGTTACCATTGTTTTCCCAACATGTCTAAATTACCTGGGAAAATAATAATAGCATTCATCCTGTAGGATTAAAAACAGTAAATGAGATAAACCCTACAAAGCTGTTAATATAGTATAAGTAGGAATCCATTTTACAGAATTACTAGAGGCTGAATATGTAGATATCATTTTCCATTTGTATATGGTGATTTGTAATTTAATAGAATGTTTGTAAATTTTTTCTCGAAGTTACTGTTCAACTTAAATGTATATGTCAACGTCTCTTGATAGGATCGGTTGTCACATAAGCTTTCTTGAGGTAGTATTTCAGAAGAAACACCTGGAATTTGTGTTAAGAGAATGAAGAGACAAGGGAATAGAAGATGGTTTGCCATTGTGCAATTTAATTAATTTATGTGCTTATTCGATTGCCAGGAGATTACTTGTATTCATAGATTATTTTGACATGTGGTTGACTTATCTCTTAGAGAAAAATAATACCTTTCAAACTTACTTTTCCATTTCATCAAAACTGTTTTTAAACTTGAGTTTGCACAGGGACAAAATAGTGATTTCTGAAGACACACACACTCTGTTGTGTACAGTTGATTTCCCTGAATCTCCTCAACTCGGGAGGATTTTGTAGGTGACAGTTGCTAATGTTTGGTACCAGGGTGCAGAATCCCAAATACATGGGCAGTTAGAAATCAACTCCCATTGATGGATTCGTTCCCTCAACTCCATCTGTAATGCAAATCTTTTTTTTTTTTTACTGTTTTCTTTTTTTAAAAAAAAAATTAATTTATTTAAATGCATTTCAAGTCATAGTACATATATATAGCTCAATTTTTCCATTTCTTTGGTTGCAAACCAGATAGAGTCACACCATTTGTGTCTTCATACATGCACCTAGGATAGTGATGACTATCTCATTCAACAAGACTCCAAAAGCACAAGAAATAAAATCAAGAATCAATAAATGGGATAGACTTAAACTAAAAAGCTTTTTCTCAGCAAAAGAAACTATCAATGAGGTGAACAGAGAGCCTACATTCTGGGAGCAAATTTTTGCCACACGCACATCAGATAGAGCACTGATCTCCAGGATATATAAAGAACTCAAAAAACTTAACACTGAAAAAACAAACAACCCAATCAATAAATGGGCTAAGGAGCTGAAGAGAAACCTCTCAGAAGAAGATATACAATCAATAAACAAATATATATAATGTGAATGCTTTGGAGGTGTTTGAGGCCTTGCTATTCTTAGATGAGAATTCATAAGCTGAAGGGTGCATCACCTTTGCAATCTGCAGCCCTTTTAGCTCCTAATGTATAACATATGGTATTTAAAGAGGTTACAATGTTACAGAAATGTCATTACAGAATTTCTCTATATTAACATGTATCATCAGTCACCTAGTTGTTTGTTTTGCAGTCCATCCCTATAATGGGCTACGAGGTAACTATTCATATCAGTTCACAATGAGAGCCTTTAATTAGTATTCTGTGCAACTGGAACATGTTAAGGAAATTGACTCAAATCTGGTGTGGCTGGGAGATTCTGCATGAATTTCATTATGGAATTGCTAAGATATTACAGTTGCACAGGTTTCCAGGTTCTGAGAGAACCTCAACTGCCGTAAACGCCATGGATATCCAACACATGTGAAAATGACAAACCGTCACCTTGGTCTCACACAGTTGACGGACAGTTTGATCTTAATCACTTTTTTCCCCAAACCCCAAATTCCCTGGGGTAGCTGATTCAGAGGATCTCATGGGCATGCAAATGCCACCTCATGGAGCCTGTGCAGACATTGAAGAACACCGGGAAAAGAAACAGTGAGCCAAGCTTTGTGGTAGAAATGTTCAATGCTGAATGAGAGCTTGGCAGTTGAAGAAAGAATTTCTGTTAACTGGTGCAAATGGTTTTGTTCTCCTCATTCTTAGTTTTAGGCAATTTTAATGATTCAAAGATACCTCATCAACATCCTAGATGGACTAATTTACAACTGGCTTTAGTACACAAGGAAGAAGTTACATGTCTAGACCTATGAGAGTCTCCCTTTAAATATGTTGACGAGATAGCCTTGCCAGCAAACCATTTTTTAAATCCTTCCAAAGGAATCCCAGCTACCACTATAATAGAAGCTGGTTGTCAATACTAAGCAAATGTTGAGCAGCTCCTGTAACGTGCCCTCTTCCGCTTTTGGAATTTTGTAAGGTATGCACAGTATATTCAATCTGTCGTCTTGGTTTACATAGACATTTTCACATTTGACCTCAACTTTAGAAAAAATGTTAATTGCATTGTCAAACTAAAATTAATTTTTAAACAATGAAGTTTTACAATTTCTCAGTGATTTATTGCTTGATGAAAAATTATCTTTTTGGATAATGTGGGAGTTTTTTGTTTTGTTTTTGTTTTTATAATGACAATGGTACTCACAGAAATTAGCAATAGGCTTTACAATTTTTTCCCATGAAATCTTTAACATATTGTTTTGTGACAATTTGTTGACATTTTCTGAGGAATATTTCTTGGAATTAGGAGCTGCTCATGTCAGCATATGCCTTTGTTCAGTAAATATACCCAGATCACCAAGTATCTCCTACTACAGAATATCTTAGAATCTAAACTACTAGAATATCTTGGAATCTAAACTACTGGAAAATTATTAACAGGTTTCTGCTTATTGTTACCTATTAAACTCTAAGTGTGTAGATTATGACAGCAGTTGCTGGTCAGTGTGGCTAATGCTGCCTGACCACAGCTCTGGAGGATAGTGGTCCTCCTTTGTCTCCCTTCCTCTGAACAGCAGTGGGGTAGATACCTACTGCATTTGTTCTATGGTATCTTCCACTGTGATGGGACCTCTGAAAGTATTATGCTATGGATTTTTATGACCAAAAACAGATGGCTTTTCTTTGTCTGTACCAACAGCTGTTTGTCTGTGTGCAATGACATCAACATCTCTTCCACATCTACTGGATAATGGCACCTAGTGCAGCCATGACCCACCTCTGACTTTGACTTTGAACTATGTGTTCACTCGAGTCTCTTTACACAGCAGGATTGTAATAGTATCTCATGTTTGTAGCATATAGGTGGTATGAGTTTTTACCATAACTTATATTTGGTGTTGCATTTGAGGATGGTTACCTTCTTTTGAGGCTTCTTCTTTATGTACAAGGGGATTATTCTATTTTCCTTTTTAAATAAGTAGTATCCATGGTAGCTGTTACACTTGTGATTTCATTCAGAATCAGATATGAATATAATCTTTATTTATGTAATATTTCTAAATACTAAAAGGGAGGGTCATATTAAAAGTTTCAGTCTATTTTGAAATTCCGTTAAGGGGACCTAAGGCATGTTCTGCTTCCAAGTCAAGATGTGGAGTGTAACACAAAACAAAACAAAGATATTTCACATATAGAATATATCCAAAGCCAGTATTGAGACTTTGGGGACTCTGATGTCACCATAAACCCTCTACTTCCCATAAGGGTCTTCTGATGTTTGTGTATCTTCAAGGGAGATAGAACCTGAGGCTGCAACCTACACAGAATGTCATCTAGGTTTGCTGGGTTTCTGAGCCATTAAAAGACATGCCATCATCAGAATTGCTGACTAGATGCAGACAAAACACTCCCATAGAGGGTCAGCAGCCTTCTGTACACTGGACAAGTAGATCCTGTGAACTAGAATAGAGGAGGACTGAAGAAGTGGAGGTCCACCAGGAGAAAGGCCCAAGTCATTCTACAGAATGGCTTGTGAGAAGGGAAAAGGGAGATGAGGTGCAGGGTAGCCATTTGCTCAGGATGGGGAGTGAGGCAGGCTGGGAGGCCACCCTGCTGCTACCCAGATACTATCTACTGGCTAACTGAGTGTATCTGCACCAAACTAGTAGAATCTTTGCTACATCTCAACACAACTCAATAAGAAAAAGTGTTAGGATGCTTTGTTGGGAAGCTTTAGGCAAATTAGAAACTCATGGTGCTAGGAAGAGGCTTGATCCCTCAATACCTATTTGCTTAATTGAGCTTTTTTCAATCACTAACTTCTAGCCATTTTAGATATCCTAGACAAATGCTAATGAGGACAGAATAACATGCCGGAAAAGAATTTAAAATGACTATGAAGTCAATGAATAACAGAGCATCTTCTATCTAAAGTATACCATCTGTATTAACAGAGTCCAAAAACTTAATTCTGAAATCACCAAGTGGTGTTTAGTAGATACTTTTGTTTTACATGTAAATCAAGAAGGGATTAGGATAAGGCTAATCCCTCAAAGTCTCTCACTAAATAAAAACAACGGAAATAGTTTAAGTTCTATGAAAACAAAATTATTCTAACTTATTTATTGTGCGTGTGTTTGTAAATATGCACACACATCAACTAGATCAAACTGGAAGGGAAACAGTATAGCAGATATCAATAAAATTGTTCTCCAAAAATGATTGCTAAAAACACAGTAGCATGTAAACTACATATGCTTAAAGTAGCAGCAAAGTGTGACAACCAATGTATTATATGAGGCTGTATGATTAAATCTAACTGGTGGATTCAATTATAATTGCAGATGTAGGAATGGGTATGCTGGCAGACAGACTTGTAAGCTCAACTTGCAAAATCAAGTTTAAAAAAAATGGGACCGTAACATGAAAGAGAGTTTCTTTGATGACAGTGACTGCTCAAGAGAACAGTCACTGGGAGATGGACTGGACTAAACAGAAAGGAATACCAGTGGGGCATGAAAGATTAGATAATCCTTGTGGAATTAGAGGAGTGCATAACCAATGCAATTTTTAAACATCAGGTACAGCAATGTTAATAAGTCAGTGCCCTGGAGCTTAGTTGTTTATGGGATAGCTTAAGATAGTAGAGCTGAAAACTGTGTTTGCCACTCTGCAGGAATAATATATGACAGTCCAATATAATTACAGACTACAGTTTAGAAAAAAGGTATTTTATTTTGCAAATATATATGGGCACCAAATGTTTTTATCAAGCAGTGGTGGAATATTAATTTAGAGCATTGCAAACCTAATGTCAGAAGTAAATGCATGAAGCCCATTTTGGCTGTCAAATAGAATCCAGTGTAAAGCTAAACACTGAGAAGCCGGAGGTGAGAACATCAGGGGCATGCATGGGTGCAGTGCTGATAAATGGCCTTTTGGATGATGTGCCCTTTTTAGGTTGGTAAATCCAAGGACTAGTTTGGGTTACTGAAAGATTTATTTATTTATTTGAAGTCCAAGTATGCTCAAATTAAATAGGATATTAATGTACCACCATTAAAAAGTCATTTAGTTTTTTGAATTAAAGTGCCAAAGAATCACGGTGAAAATACAGTCTGTACTATGTGCAGTCTATACTTAGGTCCTGAACTAAGACTGATCTGAACTTCAACCTGTATATTCTGAGGACAAGCATGCATGGCTTTAAACCTTTATGCATATGCTAGTTACACAGGGAATAGGAAACTGAAACAGGAAATTAAAACATAAAAGAGCACTGTAGAAAAAAAAATCCAGACCAAATGTATACTAATGTCATTTTAATAGTGATACATTGATTAGAAGTATTCTTGAACTTCATATCCTCTGAGAAGTAGGTCAGATAACCTGTGGTCAGAAAAGACCATGACTTACCATCACCATTTGTGCTTGGGTTGTAGGGATTTTCACAATAAGAACAAGTCAATCATTGCTTTGTCAGCCTAGGCCTGAGTTCTGTGCCTTCACTTGGAAATGCTAGCTCAATCAATGCTTCCTTCTCCACAAGGACCTAGTGATGATAATTACCTGCCCACAGTATATTAGAGAATGAGAACAAATCTCATCCCATCACATCCTAAGATGTTTTGTTATTTAGGGAAATAATAAATTTCATATGTACAAATAATATCCAGTTATAAGAGATAATAGGAGAGAAATCCCACTTACTATAGCAAAAAAAAAAAAGAATAAAGTAGGAGTAAAGACACAAATGTTTAAAAGCTAGACCTGAATAAACGGAATGATATTATTCATTCCTGCTTAGGCTACCTCCAACTCATCAAGATGTCAGTTCTGGGTTGAGGTTGTGGCTCAGTGGCAGAGCGCTTGCCTCGCACGTGTGAGGCACTGGGTTCGATCCTCAGCACCACATAAAAATAAGTAAAACAAAAATAAAGACACTATGTCCATGTATAACTAAAAAATTAAAAAAAAAAATAAGATGTCAGTTCTGCCTAAATTGATTTATAAAACTGTAGTGATCCCAATGAAAAATACCAGTTTTAATAAAACTAGACAAGTTGATACTAAAACGTGTATGGAGTAACAAACATGCAAGAGAAAAAATACTGAAAAGGGAGAGTTATGAGGTGGGGCCTGTTCCTCAGGCAACTGAACATATTAAAAAGCTCTGATAATTAAAACAGCTTGGTGATGGTGTGTGAATAGACAGAAAAATCAATAGTAAGAATAAAAAGTTTAGAAATAGATGTAAATACATGATAATCCTCACTATAATATAGATGGAACTATGAAATAGATGAAACGATATGACAATCTAGAATTTGGTAATAGATGAAAAATATATAGAATAAATAGAACTATGAAAATAATTGGAACTACATGTGGTAATCTATAATGTGATACTGATGGTTCCTGAGATCACTGGAACAAAGATGGAAAATTTCAATGATGAAGCTATGTAAGCTGGAAAGCCACCTGGGAAAGATACAGTTAGATCCACTTCTCATGATGTCCACAGGAATAAATTCCAAATAAATTGGAGATCTAAGTGTAAAAAAACAAACAAAAAACAAAAAAACTATGCAAGAACAACAAAAAAACTATACAAAACCAGATGAAAATATGGGTGAATTCCTCTATGACTTGGGTGTTTTAGTCAGCTTTTTCACTGCTGATGTGACCAGAAAGATTTAAAAGGAAGAAAAGTTTGAGGGCTCATGGTTTCAGAGTTCTTAGTCCACAGAAAGTTGTCTCCATTGCTTGGGGATCAAAGGGAGGCTGAACATCATGTCAGAAGAGTGTGGCAGAGGGAAGCAGCTCATGTTATGATCTGGAGGCAGAGAAAGGCTCAACTGGCCAGATACAAATATATACCCCAAAGCCCCACCCCAGTGAATCACTTCCTCCAGTCACACCCCATCTGCCCCCAATTACCACCTGGTTAA
Source organism: Geosciurus inauris (assembly GCA_004024805.1). Classification (NCBI taxonomy): domain Eukaryota; kingdom Metazoa; phylum Chordata; class Mammalia; order Rodentia; family Sciuridae; genus Geosciurus; species Geosciurus inauris. The sequence continues at coordinate 127,816 of PVHX01002833.1, forward strand.
TCCCATCAGCGTTTAATCCATTGATTAGGTTAAGGCTATATCCCAATCATTTCTCCTCCAAACCTTGAATTGTCTTACCCATGAGCTTCTGGGGACACCACATCTAAACCATAACATTGGGTATAGTTTGTATGGTATGTTTCTGTTCAGTTTATATTCTCAATGGTTCTGTTATTTGCTTTATATGCTTCTCATGTACGTAATATTTATTTAAGTTTAGTTTTTGTGATTCAATCTATAAAAACATTTAAGAAATTAGCTTGTTCTATTTAAATAAATTAGTATAATATATAATACTAGTAAATATGATATTAGTATATAATAATGTTAGTATAATAAATATAAATGCATGTGCATTTGTACATATGCACATGTATTTATCTTAATTTTGTCATCTTATGTCTTTAGTTTTTAATGCTTCCTTAGAACCCATTACCTTCTATAGCTCTGGAACAGTATCAATTACTCTCTCTCTTTTTTTGTCCTAGATGATGTGACTTTTGATCAATAGACTCAATGTTTACATAATCCCTTAGGTAGCTCTTCTGTTGGGATTTTCAACACATTTTGTGTTTCATTTATTGTATTATTTTCTTTTTAAAAATTTTTTTAAAAATTTATTTATTTATTCTATTTAGGTTTACATGATGACAGAGTGCATTTTGATTCACTGTACACATTTTATTTTCTTCAGAGATTAGATCTTTGGATTAGACTGTGGAACTCTTTTTTAATTGCTTTAATATCTTAATCTTTTTCCTCTATATTCATTGAGATTGTTTCCAACCTTTCCTGTGTGCCAATAGTTCAGTTTTAGACTGTGCCGATGCTGCTCCATTCTGTTTTCTGGTCATTCTGTTTTCTGTAATGTGGCATGCTGGTCTTTGCTGTGTTTCCTTGGCTCTTCCACTCCTAACCCTTTGCGCCGTATTCTGTTGTCTGAACATCTCACTTATGGAGCCTTGCCATAGGCTGGCTCCTTCCCTGTCATTACAAGATGTCCTTCTGTTTCTCATTTATCATTTTCAAGTCATCATTGCAATCATCTCTTTCTAAGATATATTTGCAAACTTTTTTCCAACATGTTTTCATAGTAAGTTGCCCATCCTTCTTTGTTTTGTGTTGCTGTAGTGAACTGTCTTTAACTCCTTTGCCATCCTGACTGGGAAATGCTTGTCTTTACCTTCAAGGCATAGTTGAGATGGCATATTCTTTATCCAAAAGTTATGGTTTGGGTAGGAGATGTCCCCCAAAAGCTCACATGTGAGACAAGAGAAGCTTCAGAGGAGAAAGGATTGGGTTGTGAGAGCCTTAACTCAATCAGTGAATTAATCTCCTGATAGGGATTAACCAAGTAGTCACTGAAGGCTGGTAGGGCATGGCTGGAGGAGGTAGGGCACTGGGGCATAGCTTTAGGGTATATATTTGTATATGGTGAGTGGAGTTTCCCTCTCTGCTTGCTAATAATCGTATGAGCTGCTTCCCTCTGCCACACTCTTCTGCCATGATGTCCAGCCTCACCTTGAGCCCTGAGTAATAGACTGCTGTCCATGGACTGAGACCTCTGAAACTGTGAACCTCTAAATAAACCTTTATCCTCCATAATTGTGCTGGTAGAGTCTTTTAGTCACAGCAGAAAAATTTTGACCAAAACCCCCAAAGACCAGAGGAGGGAGAAAAGAAGTCCTTAGTTTGAGAAAAACCTCTAGAGGTCTGTGGAGCTATGGTTTGAAACTGGGCTATGTCCTCCCAGCTCAGACATTTTTTTTTTGGTACCAGGGATTGAACTCAGGGGTATTTGACCACTGAGCCACATCCCCAGTCCTATTTTGTGTTTTTTATTTGGAGACAGAGTCTCACTAAGTTGTTTAGTGGGTCGCTGTTGCTGAGGCTGGCTTTGAACTCATGATCCTCTGTCTTGGCCTCCCAAAGTGCTGGGATTACAGGCATGCACCACCGTGCCTGCCAGCTCAGACTTTTTAAAATTTCTTTTTCCACCAAAACTCAAAGATAAATCAGTATAGAAGTATTCTCACAGAATAATTTTACCCATTAAGTTTTTTAATGCTTGGCCTAAAGAATTGGAGTATAAGTTTATTATTTGTATCTAAAGGACAAATAAAAGAATGCGGCCCGAGAGCGTGTATTCCAATAAAGTCTTGCCGAGCGGCTTAAAAAAAAAAAAAAAAAAAAAAAAGAATGAAAGATCGAAAGAAATGATTTCCTAATGGGTGTCTATGAAATATTTACACTCTGCCGAATGTTTTTGTTGCTAAATTTGATGTTATCAGGAAAAAAATCCATTATACTTGACAGGAATTGTGTGTTCAGTTTTTTAACTTTGCAAGAATTCTTGAGCTTGTGTGATAATTGATTCACTCACTAAAATTGTTTAAATAAAGAAACCACTGAAAGCAAAGATAGTTTTGAAAGAAAAAATTATAAAGAAAATTTTAAAGATAATTATGAGCAGAATCTATATTTAAGGAGAAATTTGGGTGAATTTTAATAACTTTGTTATATACTATGGAGTGAAGATCCCCCAAATAAGAGCACCTAGGAGCTATGAGCATCATGAACCATCCTTCATTCTTGGGCTACAGAGATTTTCTGTTCAGTCCTGGGGCCTGGGATGATCTGTTTCAGTGAGAGAGTTGCCTGGTGTCATTCTCTCACCCGATTTCACCTTCCCCAAGGCCAGCAGCCATTTCTATATCCTCTTGAACAACACAGAGAAAGAGATGGTCAAAGCGGTTCTGGTAGAAGCAGGCTATATTTATGGCAGCCCTGACTCTTTCGAAAGCCTCTCCTGTAGTTTGGTAATTCCTCACATTATTAATCTTGTCTCCCCTACGTCAGAGCTAGAAATGAATATGTTTCCTCCTCAAGTAGCCAGGGCACAGGGTCATGACTGTGTTTACTGCAATGGCTCTCACCACCTCCAGACTCCAACAATTGAAGATGATGGCTCTTTAAGAAATCTGTGCATTTGCCCATCATTTTCATGCTGATGCACAGGAGTCTTTTTGTGATCTGGGAGGAGAGGAGAGTGTGATGGAGACCCAAGACACTAGATGCAGTGATGGCAGAGATCCTAGCAACAGCAGCAGTCCGTGTGCAGGGTCCATGGAATGCCCTGCAGGGTCTGGACACAGAGTTGATGAGATCGCCCTACAAGCAGTCCAGTGAGGTTCTTGGGTGTTGTTCCAGACTGCATAGGAACTGGTTTGCTTACCTGGGTGTCCTGAAGCTGTTCCAGTTTTCCCTTAGTAAATAATTTTTCCCTTAAATTAGCCAGAGTGCCCAATGGCTTTCAGGTTTTGTCTCCTGCAATAATAGTCCACAGTGTGGAAAAGGCAAGCTGCTCTGGGATCTCAAGTGCCACCTTCTCCACCTGCTGCCTTGAATTTATTTACTCATGAATACCTTTTGTCAGAATTACTCTTCATTGCTGCAGACCGCTGGTTCTGGGTTAGTACTGCACTGCATGTTGTATGATTCAATTATATAAAATATTCAGATAGACAAATGTACACAGACAAAATACAAACCAGTGGTACAAAATGTAGATTGGTGTTCGCCTAGCACTGGGAATGGGGATGTGGCAGTGTGACTGCTAGTACTAACTAGTTTCCTTTGGGGATGGTGAAAATGTTCTAAACAGATTGTCGCGACGGTTGCATGATTTTGTGCACATACTAAAAAACACTGAACTGCACACTTTGGGTGAATTTTATTCTGTGTGAATTATAGCTAAATAAAGATATAAAATTATAAAATCCCTAGTTAAATTTGAATTTCATATAATAATTAATTTTAGTATGTTACTTCATATGTGAAATATGTTTATATTAAAAATATCTACTATTTATTTAAATTTACCTGGATGCCTTGTATTTTCTCTTGTGAACAACCTCTAGATATTTGTGATGTTCTCACTTTTGTCTCCAACTTTACTTCAGGCAAAAATCTCCAGAAGGGCAAAAATATTCTATTTTTTTTTTTTATTTTTAAATGTCAGGGTCTTGGCTGCACCAAATGAACCCAAGTGGATTCTTAGGAACGTATGTATCATTCTTTCAGTGGCCATGAACCAGTCTCCTTTGTATGATTGTTGTTTTAACTCCTTGAAAATATATAACTTACTCCTTTTTCTTTTTCTTTTTCTTTTTTTTTTTTTTTTTTTTGCGCATCAACTCACCATTCAGTTTTGGTGTGTTGAGGGCTACAAATTTATGTTAGAGAAAAATGTGTAGCTAACTTACAAAAAGTGACTCGTTGCTAAAGGTCCGAATATGTCCTAGGCAAAACTTCCCATTTACAATGGTAGTAATCTTTGTGCACAAGACGGCGAACAGTGACCGCAATACTTCAAAATAGAGGTACTTGAGACAGATGCAAAAGTTCCTGTAGGCTCATGGGGACAGGACTGACTCCACTTCTTGATAGAGAAGTGGAAAGATCAGATAGTATTAAAAAAATTAAAAAGATAAGAGAAGCAATAGGAGCTATTGTTCCGGCCATCTTTGGAAAACACAATGTAATGCAGTATATACACTCAGCAAGTCTTTTTTGTTGAGTATTGTTGCTCTTTGTTTCTCTTACATAACATAAATCATGCAGACGAATGGCCTACCATTTCCAGGCCCTTTAATGCAACATGAGAACCAAGGGCACTTTGGAAGTAATCTGAGTTCAGAATCCATTTTTTTTTTTTTTTTACAATTGTCCCTAATCTTTTGCAATTGTCTTATTCACACCAAAATTGGCAGCAATTTTGTTAGCAGCTCAGCTTGACTTAGTCATTTATCATAGGAATAATTATGTTTTGAACTACTATGTCACTAATTTATGTAATAACTAAATAATAAGATGACAATAAGAAGCACAACTTGCACGTTGGGAACAAACATAAGTGAAATTTGGCAAACTTGCAGCCCACCTATAGAAACAAAAGTGCCTTGTGAGCTAGAAGCCCATGAGGATGAACTGTGCACTGGGTATCAGTTGACATGTTTAAGAAGAGAATAGGCATGCTAAACAAACAACCGATTAAATACTCATTTATGTAAAATTTATTAATTTGATAAAAATAAATAATATAGAGAGACATAGATATACGTAGATATAAATATAGACATATATATGCACATATAAATGTCTTTACCCCTAAGCCAACATCTTTGTTAAAGGGAAAACAATAGAACTTTTTCTACCCAATCAGGAACACACTAGAGATGCCCCATCTCTACTGTTATTTTACAATCTATTGGATGCATCAATAAGTGTAATTTAAAAAAGAGGAAACAATTAGTGATATAAGAATTAAATAAGACGTACACTGTCTCTGTAGATGATATTAATATGTATCAGGAAAACCCCAAAATAATAGATAATGGAAAAGCTACTATGAGCAATATGGGAATTTAGTAAATGGAAAATGAAGTATAACTTTGAAAAGAACTTCCAAATGTATAAACAAGTATCACTTAGGTGATATAGTGAAAAAATAGACCACTATTTAGGAAAACCAATAGAATTAATTAACTAACTAAAGTACCCATGTGTAAAATTGACCAGAATCAATCAAAACATACACAAAACTGTACTAAATGTTCATAAATTTTTAGAAGTGGATTCAATGGAAACATAGTAATTATCAGATAGGAAGACAGCATCATAAATACGTTAGGTCTTTTCCCTGAGAAAATTTATAAATTAAATGTATCTCAATAATCATGAGCCAGGTGTGATGGTGCACACCTGTAATGCCAGCAACTCGGGAAGCTGAGGCAGGAGGATCACAAGTGCAAAACCAGCCTCAGGAACTTAGCGAGACCCTAAGCAACTTAGTGAGACTCTACCTCAAAATAAAAAATAAAAAGGGATGTGGCTCCGTGGTTAAGCATTCCTGGGTCAATCCTGGGTCAATTTTTTGTATCAAAAAATAAAATAAAATTAAAAAAGGCATCATGAAAAACAATTTTCTGGGCCTAGTGAACAAATTGGTTTTAAAATAAATTTGGAGGAATACATAAGTAAAAATGTCTAGGAAGCATTTAGAAAACAAACAAACAAAAAAAAACAATGCTGAGAACCAGCCCTAGTAAATACTTAGAACACAGTGGCCCTACAACCTTGGTGCACGAATAAGCAGGTTAGTGGAAATGAATAAAAACTCCAGAAATATGTTTATTTTTAATACTGTGTGGTAGTGGTGACATCTCAGGTGAGCAGAGGGATGTTCTAATAACTAATGGTGAGCTCACTGTATAAGTACATAGATAGAGATAAAGTTGGATTTATTCCCCACCCCACATGCCAGGATAAATTATCAGTATGAAGTCCCAAATGGTCAGGCATTTCAAATAATTTTTATAATGTTAGTGAAACCATAGCAAGTACTAAAAGCTTTAATTAATTTCCTCATTCGGTGTCCAGGGGGGAAACTATGCTATGACTCAAAATCCAATAGCAATGAGTAATAATGAAAAAGATAAATTTGATTACTTAAAATAATTTTTAAAACTTTTGCAGTACAAAATAAGAAAAGTAAAAATACGAATAACCAATATTGACAATGTACATAAATGATAGAAGCATAACATACTTAATGTTGGATTCAATCTTATCAAACTGCCAATACATGACTCTTGATGTATAAAAATGGCAATTTATACTGACTAACTTAATATATTAAAAACACCTACAAAGAGAATAACAATGTCAATAATTCTGTAGAATCATAGTACAGAAATATGGCCAAGTCCACAGAAAAAAGAAATACAAATGACTTTCAACCCATTTGAAAATTGCTCAGATTTACTCACTATAAGAAAATATATACTAAACTGCAATGAGATAACCATTTTCTCACTGATTATTTCCATAAACATCTTAAAGGTCAACAATATATGCTTTTGTTGGTGCTTTGTGGAAATAAACGCTCTTATTTGTAATTGGTGGAGACACAATCTAAGGAATCCCACCAGGAGGAAATTGGTCACATCCAGCGTAATCATTTGTGCACTTACCCTTTGACAGGAATCTCACTTCTAGGGGTGCTTTAGGGCTCATTACATGATTCTCTGGACTTTTGAATATGTTAGAAATTTTCCATAATAAAAGGCTGATGAAAACACAAACAGGAAGAGAAAACTGGGGGATATCAATTAAACCAGATGGTTCAGTGAAGGTCAGTTGAAGGGGTTTCCCTCATGTCAGTGCAGAGTCATCTGTGATTGCACTTAATGGCAAATTATGCTCTGCCATATTGAAAGAAGGAGACCAAACATTTTGATTACTGAGTTGAAAACTAGGATGATGAACATGGGCATCTGCAGCTGGTTAAGGAATGCACTAGTTTGGTGGGTACAATGGCTTCTGCTGACTGTAGCCAAAACCATCCTTTTCTCTCCAGGAAAAGGTTCAACTTCCAGTAATTAGGGGTCTCATCCACTGATCCCAACAAAGCCTTCTTCTCCTCTCCTCTGCTGGCAGTAGTATTGTTTCCACAGGAAAGTGACTCTAGATGCTTTCAGAATGTGCTTCCATAGCACCCACTGCTCTTTCTGAAACAGGCCCAATCTTCTGAGTCCTGATCTCTCCACACCACACCCTTTTCTCACAGCAGCAGATGACTTGGTCTGGGCTGGGCTTGGGACCCACCTGTTGTGGAAATATGTACTGTCACAGGATTTTCAGAAATCCTAAAGGAGTATGCACAGATGGAGAATATTAGTTTGCAAAATCAAGGTGCCAAAATCATACCCTCTATTCTTTCTCCTGGACTTTGCAGAATCATAGGAGGAAGGTAGGACTGTCATCTTTCTAGGTCCTTGTGTCTATCATATTGACATTCCTCAAGACACTCTCATGAATACACACAGGTCTCTGCTGTGCCTCCCTAGCATCCCAGTGTGATGGTTGTCTCTGCAAAGTACAGTGCTAATATATTGGCTATGCTAATATCACTGTACCGCTGTGTCGGATTGATGTAGGACCTCAAGAGTTTAGTTCAGCTTTGTCTGCCCAGATGTATCAGCAATTTCCACCTCATGTCACGTTCCTCTCTCAAAATCTACCCAACAAAAGCAGTAGGCTTGTTTTACCACTCTACTCTGAGGGTTGCCACATGTATTTGCGATTTGGGTGTCCTTCTCACTACCGCCACCCATAGAGCTTTTCTCAGAGATAAACAAGTTTTACTCACTCTTAATTCCATTTCTTCTCCCTATTCCTAGGCTCTTGGAATCTTTATTTAGATAGGTATCTGTGAAGACTTTTCCTACTCACCATGAGGTTTTCCAAGGAAATATACTATAACTTTGTATTTCAAATATGTAACTGGTAGGATTTAAATTACCAAACTCAGAGTCAAAAAGATGTATGAATCCATATATGTATACATATATGTGTGTGTGTGTGTGTGTATACACTCATCACACACACACACACACACATATGGTTAATGTTACTGATTGAAAGAATCTGGCTCAGATCTGTGATCAAAATGAGGTTCCTAGCACTTTCCATAAATTATCCAGTTTTGCATAGTTTACTGGCATGGTTCAGTCATGGGCCTTCTCTAAGAAGGACAGAATTCTGACCACATGATGGAGGGCAGAGCTGAATGCTGGCATTCTAGGGGAGCTCTGTGCTCAACACAGAGAGAGATTGCTTCTTCCAAACTCACTTCTTAGGAAATTCACATCTCCTTCCATAATATAAATGAGTAAAAATGTGGCAACTTACAGAATATTACTGTGATGAAGGATGTTTAATATAGAAACACAAGGCCAAGGGTATAGACTCTCTTTTAACTGAAATGGTTAAGTAGAGAAAAAATAAATGTGGAGAAATGTGCCTGAAGAGTCCACTCTTGTACTTAGGTGTAAATACATAAAACTAGCAGAGCATCACTAGGTTTCCTCTAGGGAATATACGGGAGAGAAGAGGATTACAGAATATCAGTTAACCTCTGTAAGACTTTGCATTTGTAGTCACAAAACTTGAGCATTGTGAAAAATGTTAATTATTTTCAATTTGAGAGGCTTTAATATGAATTTACTTTTAATATTTTGTTCAAGATTTTTAGTTATATTCTATAAGATGGTCAATCCAGGCACCTTGCCAGACCTATAAAAATATAATGTAATATGATATAATATAAAGTTGCCTTATATAAGCATTTTATTAGGTAACAGTAATATTGAATTATATTATACAGTATGTAATAGTAATATTGAATTATATTATACAGATATACAATATATACTGTGTAATAGATACATTACAATATGATATGTATGACATGATATAATACAAATAAAATATACAGTCTGAATAAGTATATAACAATATGTAAATATTGGATTAAATATTCTTAAACTTACTTCATATGCTGGAAGTTGGTAAGATGGTAAGAATTTTCACACACAAAATTCGTAAAGATAAAAAACTAAAGAAGTAAGCAGAAAGTAAACATTTTAGCCTCAAGACCAGTTGTACAACCAAATAAACTTATTTAAATTTTCTTAGCCTTGTGAATTGTAAGGACAGAAAGCATCAGCAGCTCAAGGTAAAGTATTTAGTAGTAAAATTTCTTCACTATAAAATTAGGAACTTGAAGTGCTGAGTGTTATATCCTCAGTATAAAAATGAACAAAAATTAAACTTGCCTATCACCTTCAAGCCCATAGAACCACCAGGAAGGTTTGCCTTAGTAAAGAGAAAAGCAGAAATCAAGTGTGTCTTGGAAGCTGTTGTCACAAATCAGCCCTTGACGTTATTGCACCCCAAATTTAAAATATGGGTTGATTCAAAACTCCAAAAACCATGCCTTCAACTTAAAGTGGTCTGACTATCTAAGGAAGTAAACACAACATTGTTGGGGAAAAAATAAACCTCACTGAAGATGTGGTTAAGTAGTCCACAAGTAAGCCTCCCTGTTAAATGGCAGATCCTGGTCAATAATTATTATTTGTGAAGGTTAATTTTATGTGTAAACTTGACTGGACCATAGAGTGCCCCTATATTTGATCAAACATTATTCTGAGTAGTTTTGGAGGCTGTTTTGGGTGAGATTACCATTTTAATGAGTAGCCTGAGCAAAGCAGATTGATGTTCTTAGCAGGGATAGACTTTATCCAACCCATGGAAGGACTGAATAGAACAAAAAAACTGACTATCTGCCAAGAATGATAAGCTATTTTCTTTTACTGCCCTTGAGCTGGGACATCGACTTGTTCCTGGTTCTTGAACCCACTGGTCTCCAGACTGAAACTACACCATCAGCTCTCTTGTGTCTCCAGGTTGCCAACTCATCCTATAGAATCTTGGACTTGTCAGCCTCCATAATTGCATAAGTCAATTCCTTAAAACCAATAATCAAACAAACAGACAAATATTTATCCCATTGGTTTGTGTCTCTGGAGAAACTCAAACAATATACAAAGAAGAAAAAATCATAAAGTGCTAGAAGCTATAAAAGCAACAAGAGCAGAAATAAAGGTACATGGACTATATTTGTTGGAACTATTAAACAAGAGTGTGCAAGGACTCTATCACATTTGGATAAAATGGGAGAGAAAACTTTTGGAAGGCATCAGGAGGTAATTTTGGATTTGGGTAGCAAAGATCTCAGAGAGAAAGAAGTGCACTAAAATAATATCCATCACTTTTCTTTTCATATCAGTTACGAATTTTTGGTGCAGGTCGAAGCCTCATGGAGCATGGTTGCTACGTAGGGAATCCAGCAGAGTTTTAGCAATCTCATGAGATTAGGAGATAACAATTGGAGTTTGAGGGTCAGAAGGCAGCCAGAGCTTGAGAAGCCAAGACCCCGAAGAGACGTGAGGTTCCCAATACCCATCAACTTTCTTCTCAAGGTGTTTGTTAAATGGTTAAGTTGCCCAAAGCAAGAGGACAAAAAGCCAAGCAAACCTCTGCCTTTATACAGAAAAGATGAATGAACTGCTATGGGAATTTCCCTGCTACTCAAAACAACTAGAAGAACAGACAAAACATATCTAAATAAATGTAAAGCAGGGCAGCAGGTAAATATATAAGGTTTCTAGAAGACAACATAAGTAAATAACTTCATGATCTTGAGGTAATAAGATTTCTTAAATGAGATACCAAATGGACCAATGAACATGTTATATTGTAGCTTCATTAGAAGTAAAAATGAAAAGATATTATTAACAGGTCAAAAAGTCATGCCACATAATGGGAGAAAATATTTGCAATAAATATATCTGAAAAAAAGATGTGTATCCGGAATACATGTACAAAAGGGACTCATTTAAAATAAGAAAAAAACAGCCAAATAGAAAAATGGGGGAAAGACTGGCATGGGAGCGTCACAAAAAAAGGTATCCCAGTGGCCAGTTAATGCATAATGAAGAGCCCAGCCTTGCTCATTTTCTGGTATTGTAAGTTAAATCTTCAATGAGATACCATTGTACAACATCAGAATGGTTACATGGTACAACTATAACTCAGATTCACCACTTTAGGGCTGTTGTGGTGATTTTGTACTGTGTCAATCTAGCTGACCTTGAAGTACATTTTTAAGAATTTCTTTCTCTGACTGGTTCCAGGATAACCTTGGGCACAAGAAGCATCTGCTCAAGATTGGAAGGCAGGAATGAAAGAATAGTCCTTTCACACTTGAGAGATCTGTGTGCTTCAGGTACAGCTCACAAACACTGCCTGTGATCAGCTGGCTTGCTTTGCTAATGAAGCAACAGCTGGGCCCATAAGTTCTCCAGCTTCCAAAGAATATTCTCCTTAAGTCAGGTGCCCAACATCTCTATGGAAGGTGTGCCAATATACCCTCTATCATCCTCCATCACCCATAGCACCAAGACTGGAGGCATGAAGAAACAGATGGGGTTCCAGCTTGTCTTTGTCCCCTCCACCACTCTGCCCATTTTATATCCATCCACTGGTCCTATGAACTTTGAGGAAAATACTGGATTCAGAGACAGGAGTCTTATGTATGTGGCATAACCAGCTCTCAGAATTGTATGAGGTCTAATTCCTACAATAAATCCCTGATTCTGTATCACTCACAGTTTCTCTGCTTCTCTGACCAAGTCCTAACTGATTGACAGATCTCTTTAATCACTGGAAAGTTCAAATTTCAAAGCAAATCTAAATGATGGAAGTACTCTTGATAAGAGACAAATTGATAACCCTGTAAAATACTTTTAGGCATGCATATAATAAATTCTTGTATAATGAAGTATCATTTCCCAGTAGGTGTCAAACATTGCTTTTCTTGCTTCTCATCATGTTTCAATTTGTGTTTTCAGAGGTACTCATGGATGACATGGATCATAGGTCTCCATCAGTCCATCTCTTAGCAGTGCTGGATGGACAGCTCTGGTGCTGCGCACATAGACTGCATCCTCTTTGGTAGTTATGAGTAGATTAAAACTTGTCATAAGTTCCCAATTTGTGGATCCCACCTCACCTTGTTCTGAGGCAGCTAGGCAGCTTTGGGTAACTGCTTTTGCATCCTTCTCTAGGTTTCAGGAACACAAAGCAAAGAGTTTGAAAGGAGAGATTCTCCCTTTCTCTGGGTAGCATGGGAGTTAATTCAGTTCTGATGAATCTCTCTTCTCCATGGTGGAAACAAAGTGCCATTGACTTGATTTTATGAGATGAAACTTCTAGGGAGGGAGCTACTGGATCTGGGAAGTCCATGATATATGTATGAAAAACAAAAAAACAAAAAAACCTCTCCCTACTGTATTGCGGAAGCAATGCCCAAATGGAAGCCCCAACACTTGCTTTCTATATTCTAACTCAGAACAACTACAATTTATGTTCAATTGGAAAAACAGAATTCACTAAAAACAGGGAACATGGTTAGAGCATACTCATGTGCTTCTGTTGCGTAAACAAGCTACTGAAATTGAACAAATCCTAGCTCTGGACCCCTGTTTCCTCATCTATAAAATAAGGGGTTTTGTTAAGATGGCGTGGAGGGATTCTTCCAACTGTAATGTCTGCATATTCATCTCTGGAGGCTTGAAGTCAGAGGCATTGCAACTTGGTGGCTGCAGGACAAAGGAATGTGTAGTGCCACTGAGCAACACGGGATAGCAGGCTGTTCCTAACCATGCCCGCAGTTGCTACTCTGACCAGCTCTAATAGTCTTCTCTGATTTAGAGCTGCCTGCCTGGAGCTCTGCTCAGCATTTCTTTTTATGAAGACCACTTGAGTGTTTCTGTTATACATGTTGGTTGCCATGCAAACTTGGCTCGCAGAAGCCTGAAACAAACCCCAAACACCTCCTTACATACTTGCTTTATGACATTTTATTTGAATGCCAATATAACAAGTTTATAGTAAATGGAGGATATGGCAGGAGACTAAAATAACACCATAGTCTTTGAACACTCTAATCTGAGCTTAATAATTTTAAGATTTTTAGACATTTGTAACTCAACCTATGGGCATAATCTAGTAGTAATGGTACTTGGGTAAAGATGTTATGCATGGAGCTCAAAAAGATTGAACTGGATCAAATAACACAGTGGTTCCAAAGGAAACTAAATCTTTTTAAAACCCTCAAACATCAGTTTAAACTGTTAACTTTAATTTTATTTTAAATTCATGTTAAAGTAATTGCATCAAGCTGGAATTAGGTACTGTCTCTAGCTCTCCTTCAACAGAGTTAACCATTTCATGTATCAGAAATACAAATGTAGTTGTTTAAAAGGGTAAGAGGTTAAAATAAGCTAGAGATTTCTGCCTACTGTGGTTTTATGTAAGCTGTCACCCTAGATGCTTCATCCCTAGCTTGGACATTATTTGCTGAAAGACAGAGCATCTTTCTGAGCAAATTACCAAGGTGAGACCTCAAAACAGTACCCAAGTCCTTGGACAAAGTAATTTTTCTCATTAAGAATGTGGGTGTTCAGACTTGAGGGTATTCTTAAGGCAAGAACTATTGAAAGATGCAGCCTGATGAGAGTAGAGAGAGCATTGGTCAGGGAGTTGCCTAGACCAGCACCTGCTCAGACACTCTCTAAAAATCCTAAGCTTAGAAAATTTATCTCTCCTGCTCTCAGTATTCTAAACTATAAAGTTAGGGGTTAATAAAATCTCAAGGGTCCTGTCAAAGCCTGATGTTCTGGAATTTTTCATTTAGCAAAACTCTGGAAGTGAGCAACTAGAAAGAGAAATGTCTGTATGGGGCATGTGAGAGTGTTTCTTTCCCTTTCTCCTTTTTATTTTCCAGTGACTATAGATATAGTCACATCAAAAACTGGCCAGTAAGTGCCTTGACTTGGGGAGTCTCAAACTGTTGAGAAGTAGTATCATTATGTAAGACAAGTAGGGAAACAAAGGAAGATCATTAATCCCAGTTTTCTTGACAGGATAATACTCCAGATTCCCATCTACAAGAGGAACTGCATTGTCAGCACAAGGGATATTACTGGGTTTATCAAAATATGTATCAGCAGATGGTCCAGCAAGAGCAGAGTATGCATGTTGGCTTCAGGATGGATTCACTAAGGTCTGAATCTGGGAGGACAGAAATCAACCAATAGATGTTGAGGCCAAGAATTTGTGAAAGAAGTCAGGGCTGAATGGTCAAGGAATAGCCCAAGACAGAATAGAGGGACAATTGCTGACCTTGGCTATTTGAGACTAGTTCTGATTCAAAAGTCCTCACTGAGGGCCATAGTCCCATTCTTCTTATGCATCCCATTCTCTGGGCCCAGGAGGTACAGAGTAGATGAATGAGCTCTCTCCTAGAAGTGGGTCAGAGCACTGATGTCTACAGTCCATCATTCCAAGTTCTAAGTAAGCACCTACCTGCACTGGACAAAGATCACTCATTGGAAGCCAAGTATCTACTATTCTATCCTGAAGAACTCTCACATAACTTCCTTTTGTGCTCTGAAAATGTAAGTGCTCAGTTGTGATCTTAGAGTTACTCAGCTTCTCTGAAACTCTTGTTTCATGCAGAATCTAAAGTCTTGAATTTTTTTTTAGCACAAACAGAAGGATTTGAATTGGTAACTTTTTCATGACATGGCCTCCATTTCCCCCAATAACTTTTCTTCTGATAAATTTAAAGAAAAGTTGCCCACCAAGTATCTTTGATATTTATTTTTTGAATGTATACATATAAAGAGAAGAAAAATTTCATCTCAATGTCTTTGTATAAATGGGGATTTTAAAATATAGCCGCTTTAAAAATAAGATAAAAAATTTAAAGATGGATTGTCATGATATTTTAAAAATAGACATTTCATTTATCTACATAGGTAAGGCAGGAAAAGATAAAATTATTAAAATTAGGATTTATTTAGATGTATACAATTAAGTGTAATTATTTACTTTAGTTGAACCTTTCTTTGTTAAAATTGCTAATGCTTATTCCACAATTATGTCCTTGAATTTCTCATGGCTTTATCTGAATTTCTGCTAACTATGTTGGGTCTGGAGTTAGGCAATGTTTTCCTGTATGAATTCCTATGATGGAGACACCACAGGCCATCATTAAAGAATGATTAATTAAAGTGATGAATGTGTGGACTTAATTTTATTCTTTATTGTGGACAGTCAATGCTTTCTGTGCACCCTCTGTAGAATTGGATTCTAGAAAGGTGATGATTCTCCCTTAATGAGAAACAAATGTTTCTGGCAGCAAGCTACTTGAGACCCAGGGCTTTGCCTGCAAATTATTCTGCAATGAGTAAGTTCAGCTTTGAGTGAATGATGTATACCAGGAAAGGGGGAGTCTTCTACCTTCAGAGAACTTTAAGTCTTATTGTGAGTATAAGAAGTAATCAGTAAATTGCTTGTGTTTGGGATACAAAACACCCCTGGAAGAAACCCTTGTTCTACCTAATTTTGATGTACCCACCCACACTAATAGATTTTTTTTTTTAAGGTGAGATAGGAAAACCTGTTTCCCTAGGCCTTAAAAAAACAGTTCAAGAATTTTTCTCATTTTCTTTCTCATTTCCTTCTTACTTTCCCAGTGATAAGACAAAGGAGCTGAGGGTTGTGATGGTTTATTTTATGTGTCAACTTGATTAGGCCTCAGAATTCCTAGACACTCGGTCAAACATAATTCTGGGTATGTCTGTGTGGGTTTTTCTTAATGAGATTAACATTTGAATTATCTTCCCTAATTTGTAAGGGCCTCATCCAATCAATTAAAAACCTGGATGGAACAGAAAGATGGAGTAAGTATATTCCCTGGGTGACTACTCTAGCTGGGACATTCATCTTTCCCACCTTAGACTCAAATCCTAAAAAATGACTTTTTTCAGTCCTGAGCCTGCTAGCTTTTGGATGGAAATGACACCGTCAGTTCCCTTGGTGTTCAGGCTTTTGGACTTGGACTGGAACTATCAGCTCTCCACAGTTGCCAGCGTGATGACCGCAGATCCCGAAACTTGTCAGCTTCCTCGATTGCATGAGACAATTCTCTATTCTGAGAAGACGTTTGTTCTGCTTCTCTGGAGAACTCTGCCTGATCCAGGAGTCTTTGCCTCTGTTTTATTAATGTCCAAAGTGCATTGTAGGCATTTGACCAAAAAGGAAAACAAAAGAGTCAGGTGCCTATGAGTGTTTGTCCTTGTAAATAGGCAACCAATCCCCGTGGGGACCAAGTCTTTCAGGTCTGGCTGATGGCTCCCACCATACTTTTCTCGATGGTCGCTGCCATGAGTCTCCACTTCCCATTACTTAGAGGCTGTTGCCATTTCCTCCATTGTGAGCCCACAGGCTGGTGTCGGGCATGGTCCACAGCCCCACTGGGTGCTGCTCAGACCGCTCTTCTTGGACATCTGGAGGTGGTTTGATGATATCCAAAGGGGTCTCTTTGCCTAATTCTGACAAGCCTTGCCCTTACTTCTGCCCTCTTGAGTTCCCATATTATCCCCATCTAGCCTGGGCCTCTTGTCACATTCCCCACTTCACTGGAGGTTCTGCATCCAAAATCTTATGAAGGGAAATGCTCTGGTTTGACTATTTGAGTCACTCCAAAATTTATGTTGGGATAATCCACAGTGCACTGGTATCCAGAGGTGGGGCCTGAAGGAGTGATGGGGCCAGGAGGGCTCCACTTATAAAAGGAACTACTGGGTGCTTTCTTGCTTTCTGTTTCTTCCACTTAGGAGGAAAGAGTGGTCATCTCTCAAAGGATGCAACATCATTGCCAACTTACAAACAGAAAAAAAAAAAAACCCTCACCAAGAACCGATTTTGCTAGTGTCTTGATATTGAACTTCCTAGAACTGTAAGAGACAAATTTCTGTTGTTTATAAGTACCCAGCCTTATATCATTTTGTTATAGCAGCCTACCTTGACTAAGACAGGTGACAAAATGCAGGAGTGGACCCTCTCGGGTCTCCCAGTTGCACAAACGAGCCCTCCAATAGGCCTTTGGCCTCTTCACCAACTAACTCTTCTCAGAATACGGAATTCTTCCTGGGAAGGAAATTGGGTTCCTCAGGCCTTCAAGTATCTCCTTCTTGGCTCAACTACTAGGTAGAGGGCATCATTGGCTCACCATTGGGGGGCACACAGGCTCTAGGAGAGATGGGTGCCTCAGACGCTAGATTTACACAGCAATCAAAAACTAACATTTCTAGAGAAACTGTCAACTCCAGGAGAAATGGGTTCCAGCAATTCAAATAACTCATTTGGTTAACCAGGATAACCAAAGAGCCAGAAGCTTATATGATTTGTGAGGTTTGGAAGAGCCAGAAGCTTATATGATGTGTGAGGCCTTTTTTGAGAAAAAGAATTGAAAATTGCAAAACAAAATTAGGCATAAGTGAATACTTATTTAAAATGAGAAAAACTCACAAAATATGACACACTTTTAAATGATGACAAATATCACACATCATAAAATACAAACAACAATATTTTATAAGTTAATTGCCTGATACATTACTACAATGGATTTTTCTACACTTTTGTCTCTGTACTCTTTTGATCTCTTTTCCTATAAGAAACATTCTTATATAGAGAGTAGAAAGATAAGTCTTTCTTCTAGCATGAGTGATTGAAATTTGTTTTTACCATTGATAATTTAGGCAACTTTATTTCATTTTTTACATTGGCTGTTGGCAGTATTATAAATCTGTTAGATTTAGAAAAACCTCTATCACATGTGGATCATAAAGAGCTTTGAGATCCGAAAGAATTTTCTAAGAGGCTAATTTCTAACCCCATATATGTAATTTTTCTCTATCTACATGCATATTTATATCCTGATAATGTCTCTGGTTTTAACTTTCACGTCATGGTATCTGGTAGTTCTGCAGAGTGGATGTAGGAGTCACTCTTCCTAGAAGCCTTCCCTTCATGAAGGAAGGTGTGACCTAGAGAAAGTCAGAATAAAAGGAAAACAATCTTAAGTGATCTCAAATATCTTTTTCAAAATGTTTAAAACTTAAGGCAAATATTGCACACTGCTGGGGCTCCCATCAGGGTCCTAAAGAGGGTCTGGACCAGGGAGAGGACTGAATCTCCAGGCCTGTCAATTGTTTTATTTATTTATGTACTTATGTATGTATTTATTTATTGCTCCATAAATAGTCCCCAGGTCCCTTCTCTTGGACTTTCTATTATTTGTTCTTCATTTGCAATCTTCATTCCTGAGTTTGATGTCATGCTGTTTTGGAAGGTCTTCCCTATAGTACCAGCACCAAGTTAGATGCTCTCCTGTCCTCTAGAAGTGCTCCCCTTATAATCCATGCCTCCCTGCATCACCTGCCTTTCTACTAGTATCACTCCCCAGTGGGTCAGAGACTCTGGAGAGACAGGGACTGTGCCTCCTTCACCACTGGGTCTTCTGTGCTCCATGCAGGGCCTTGGTCAGCATGGCTGCCATGAGAGGACATCACAAACTGTGTGGCTGAGGAAACCAAGGATCACTTCCCACTGTCTCACTGTTCTGAGATAAGGATGTCAAAAAAGCTGGGTTATAGAGGGGACCTTCTTCCTGGTAAGCAAATGGTCACCATCTCACTGTGTCACAAGGCCTTTCCTTAGTGTGTGGGTATACGTGTGTGTGAGGGGGTGTGAATCTGATATTTCCTCTTATAAGGACATGAATTCTATCCTGAAAGCGCCACCCTCATGATCTAATCAAAACCTAATTATCTTCCTGCTATGGTTTTGCTGTGGTTCATCCTTGCCAAAATCCATGTAGCCTGGGTCAGGATTTACCAAAGGCACCATCTCCAAATATCATCACATTGGAGGTGAGGGCTCCAACATAAAGTCCACAGCATACAATATTTGGTATTCAGTGATACTTGTTAAAGTACATCGAACAAGTGAAAGAATGGGCAGTTGTTCTGGTTGTTTCTAAGATTTGGCCCCTGTGGTTCCTTTGGTGCAGGGCCCCTTGGATGAATGCTGTAGCAGTGGTTTCCCATTCAATCCAAATTTGACCTCCATCTATGGAATTCATTCCTCCTAAATCTGGCTTTTTGAAATCAAGCCCTGCCTTTTGCTACCACTGGCTCCTGACAGCATCCAGGGCCTATAGGAATAAGAACATCAACTACTATTCTCCCTTTTTATTCACTGACCTTTGCTCTTGTGTATTTTATAGTCTTCACAGTATTTTCACATATATGTCATTTGATCCTCCCATAAAACTAAGGAGGCAGCATTACTTTGTCCCATATCATAAGAGAGTGAGAGACAAGAGGAGAAGAAAGTGGAGATGAAAGAGATGGGGATGGGGGCACAAAAGCTCACTGAGTTGGGGTGGTTTAGCCAACATCACAAAGGTACCTGGACCAATATTTGAATTTTATACATCCCTGCCAGAGCTCTGAAGCACTAATGTGTCCTTTTAAGACCATACATTGAAGTCCTATACTTGGGCATTGTTCATCTTCTGAGCTTCAAGAGAGAGGCTAGAATGGTTGAAAATGCTTTTTAGAGAAAGCCAGATTGATTTACAGTTTGAAGAGGGTTTGATAAGCCACATTCATGAAGAAACAGGAACAAACACTTGCAGAACGGTAGAGTACCTGCGGGTACCTGTCAACTACATCCAACACCTTTCCTTTCCAAGAAGAGCAGCTCATAAGCAAATCAGTGCAGCAAAGTAGCCAGAGTGTAATGTGCACTTTCAAGTGCACAGATGTCAAAATTGTCTGCAACTTGCCTTGCACCAAAGTAATAGGTCCATAGTGGAGCACATTCTAGTCAATTCATGGGGCTGACATAAATGTTCAATGTGCAGGTTGCTGGTTACATGTCAGCCCAAAGCAGTAGCCAGCCCACATATCTCAAAGGAAGATGCAGAAACACAATCTGTAAGGACAGCTGCGGCTCCCACTGGAGCATAGAATTGCCTCAAAGTACATGAAGCATCCCCTTGGGAAATCCCCCTAAATCCCTGCCTCACTGGTTTCCTGGTACAAGATCTAATAAATCTGCACACTCAGCTTAAACTTAGTGCCAGGGCTCATAATGGAATGATTACATGTGTTTTGTGTGTCAGAGACCTGACAGAAAGATTATACAGCATAGTGAAGCAATCTTTGGGGTTTTGGCAGGGGAAGAAGGAGATAAATATGGGTCCAGGGGAGAAAAACATGGCAGCTCATGGAATCGCTGCCTCCATGTCACTCAATCATTCAGCAAAAATGTATTAAGTTTAGGTCAACAGACATTTATCAAGTGCCTCCTATGTGACAGGCATTATATTACGTGCCGTGAGCACTGAGGCACCCAAGACACATCATTCATCCTTGGAGCTTATGGAGAAACCCACTAGAAGAGACAGGCATAAAGGAGATGGCTTCAGCATAATGTGGCAAGTGCAATGATAGAGGTTGTGAGAGAGGACAGTGGTGGTCCAGAAGGACACTGAGCTCACCCTGGGGTAACAAAGGAAGCATGTGAAGGAAGTGTGGGTTACAGAGGAAGGTGAGCCCCAAGCTGAGAAAACAACATGAACAAAAACACAACAGTGTAAAAGATCCTGGAATGTGTGAGGTTAGGAAGTAGAGAAGGGGAAAGGAAGGCCATGAACATGAAGGAACTAATAAGAAGAAACTGGGAATTACTGGGGTGAAAAAGAAAATTGATGTGTTCTGAAAGGGAGTTAAAAAAAAAGTACAGAAATTTCTGTCAAGGCACTTACCAAGTGGTCAAATTGATAAAAATGCATTTAAAATTAGAGTAATGAGAGAGCTCTGAAAGACATGAAGCTCAATTATGAGTGACAAGCAACCAAGTGAGCTGGAGAATTGCATGGTATGGGTTGACGACCAGGAAGACACAGCCGGGAAAGGACTCAAGGAGGTGGCCTTGCTTGAGCAGAGAGAGGACAATGAGTGAGTGGGTTGAGAATAAACAGAAGGTCATCCCAAGCTAAGAGCACACCTTGCTCAAAGGCTCAGAGGCGCCATTAACTCTAGTCACTTGCGGATTGCATAGGAGCTAAGACTACTCTGGAAAAAAGAAAAAAAGAAAAAAAAAACCCACAAAAAGCCAAAAAACAAACTAAGGTCTTCATGTATAAAATATTCTAAATGGAAGAAATCTCTTCTCTAAGAGATAAGCCTGGGAAGGCAACATCAAGTTAGGACTCTTGGGCTGACTATAAAATTACAAGAGAGACAAGACGTGTTTGTGTAGCTCTGACAGTGGGTCATGATCAAGGGGCTCCTTCTTTCTAAACTTTCAGGTGAACACCCTGTCCCGATGTGGAGAATACACATATGGCTCCAGATGAAAGAGAAATTATAGAAATCTGCAGCAAGAAGCCTAATAAACACAGGTGCTTAAACTCCTTCCCTCCTGGCTTGTTGTTATGGGTGTCTACTATACCTAAATTGATCATGGAAACCAGGACAATTTTGTCTGGGACAAATACCAGATCAGATACGATGCCTGGAAAACAAGTTGGAACAGGCAGGGCAAACTGGGGCCTATGGTCTCTGGGACAGTGAGGGTCCCTCCAGGAAAACAGAAGCCATGCTAGCCATTTTAACAGGTAGAATTTAATATAGAAAGTGTGCTACACAGATGAGAGAGTCTGAGAAAGCAAGAGTACTCGAGTGAGGATGGGGACCCAAAGGAAGGGGTGCCAGTTTTCATAACCTAGAAGCTCAGAGGGATCCGTGCTCAGCCTCTTGAGGAGGGAGCATTTCCCCACCGTTCTGGAAGGTTCAGACCTCAGAACAGGAAGTCCATGGAGTAGAGACTCTGCTCTCTGGGACAGGGCATTGCCCAGCAGGTGACAGCATCTTCCCAGGGTTGGATGAAACTTGCCCTAGGTGTGCTGGAAGAAGTTGGAGCCTAGAATCTGCTGGTGAGCAAAGGACCATCGTTAGGGTGACAATGACAGCAGGAGCAAAATGAATTCCAGTCTCTCTTCCATGCCATGCCCTCTATCCCAATGAATTCCAGTCTCTCTTCCATGCCATGCCCTCTATCCCAATGTCTAACTGCATGACAATTGTCAGGAGAAATGCAGTCTTCAGGGCTCCAGCCCTAGTGCCACCACACAGAGTGTGGGAAAATGGCTGGACAACCCTGGTGTAATAATGGGCACAGTGGCCCTGATTATACTTGCAGCATCAGGCTTAAAAACTTTTCCTGAATCTGGAACAGAGCTTTCCCCAAAAGTCTGCTTGGCTCAAAAATGATAAAACCACAATTTGGCCCCTGCCAAATAAAGAAAGAGCATTTATCAGCTCTTTTCTTGATGCCAGGAGCTTTATGAATGTCAGTTCATTAATCACAACAATCCCACAAAACAGGTGTTCATCCCCTTTTACAGATGAGGAAATGGAAATTTCAAGTGGTTAGGCAGCTTGTCCAAGACCAAGTAGCTGATAAGAGGCAATGTCAGGCCTAGAAACAGTCCTCTGTGATCCCAAAGCCCAGCTATTTCTAGCACCCTTTGGTTTATACTCAGTATGTCGCTCCTTCGTGAGCAGAGGTTCATGATCATGGATGGAGGGAGAGCAACTGATCACTCCTAGAAGTCATGGGCCAAATGCTCTCTGCTGACCACTGGCCTCTTGAAAGCTCAAGCCTGGAGGGCATTCATTCTTGAAGTTCATATTCAGCCAGCTCCAACACCTAAAGTGATTTACTCCTGCCAAAGACTGGCCTCCCTCCCATGGGAAGGAGCCAGCACTTAGTCAGAATGAGCTCGCCACCTCTTGGAGGAAGTGCCACGCTGCAGCCACCCACAGCTGTGTCGGGAAATGTGTAGAGAGAGTGGGTCTGTCTGTCCATCCATGTCTTTGTGGATCTTATAAGTTCAACCTTACTCAACAGGATGAAATGCTTGGATAACAGGCCATTCATCCAAGAGCCAAACATTGCCAAGGCAATAAGTTAATTTTTGGCTGAATCCAGTCTCCAGTCTTAGCTGAAGATGGAAGCAAATTGTGCTTGTAGTTTCTGGAAATGCTGACGCTGAGATGGGACCTCACTGAGGAATTCGCCAAGGCCCAAGGCAACGGAGAAGATAAATGCTACCAGGCGGCTGCAACTGGAGCAAAATTCAAAAACAATAGCATGTCAACTTAAGATCACAGAAGGCTGTGGTGAGTGTGACAGAAAGCAAGGGCAGTGACTTGGTCCCCAGACAAATGAGGATGTGGATAATGGGTGATGGCACTCCAAACACTGCTTTGTAAGGAGCCTGAAGGAAGGAGGTAGTTGCTCTCCCTACCCTGGGTCTCTAGCTCATCACCGAGGAAGAAAGAAATGCAGTCCACAGCTTGGCTGGCTGCCCTCCCCAAATGCCCTTGTTCCAGCCTTCACAGAGGTTTCCTGAGCAGCTCTGGAGGGCCAGGTATGGGTTTCTCCTGTCACAACAGTGTTCTTGCACAGAGGGCTTTTGGGCCTTTTGGGAAAGTGACTTGGCTGGAGCCACACTCCTGCCAGCGTGGCAGCTGTTACCACTTACACAAAGAACATCTGGCCTGAAGATTGCAGTAAAAGTGACACTTGTCTGCAGAGAAAAATGTTGAAGTATATATTCTGGACATGAAGAAATAAGTAATGACATTTAATGTTTTCATAAAGCTGCTACACTGAGCAGCAATCATCCAAACCTGGCCCAGGCATGGGTCTGTATGTCCTGATTTGCCTGCAGGTCTGTGAAGGGCCTCCTACTAATCCATCACCAAGGGATGCTGGCTTTCTCCTCTGAAGACACAGAACAAAGGGAGGCCCCAGGGTAAGGTACCTTCCTTTAAGACCTAAGTCACAAAATGGGGAACAGGGAGCAAATTGCAAGGAGCTCCTACTAATTGTCAGGTATGCTGGCTCTGAGTTTCAGTTGTGCAGGGTGAACTATATTTCCAGAGTTGAATTTCTCATCAGTGACATGGGAGTGTCAAAGATGATAAGTCAGGTTTCTCCAACATTTCCTACTGGGAGGTTTTTAAAATAGAGGCAATGTCACTGTTGCTGTGTCAGTCCTCTAGGTTAAACATGATCCTTTCCTGACCTTCCTCTTAAAGAGCATATCCCCTGGATGTGGTGATGCTTACTACCCCTCCAAGCTCTGAATAAGGGAGAAGGAGCAGCCTGAAAGCACCGGGTTTCCAGAGAGAAAGGCACCTGTAAAGAAGGAGACGATGATTTTGTGTAGAACCCACACTGACTTTGTGCTGCTCTGCAGCTGCTTCACGCAGTGGGACACCCACTACTTTGCCTCAACTTAGGCACTTTCTGCATTTGATTGTAAAGCAAGAGGTCTAAAAAGGGTGAAGATACTTGCTGTAATGGGATTCCTTTTGTTGGTAGAGTGTCCATTGGCAATGATATAATGATTAGTTTGGCAGAGATAATCAGGTAAGAAGAGTACATATGTACAAACTTTGTGATCTTTAAGGTATTGATCCTTCACATAATTTTAACGTGCTATCATTAACTATCAATACCTTTGGAACTTAAAATGTTATCTGTGCTAAGATTACATAGGAACAATGCATAATTAATGTGCAAATATCATCAACATGTATGTTATTTTGTAAATGCATGAATGTGCTCTTGTTTTCTCTTCCACTAGGAGGTGGGAGGTAAAGGCAGGTGCCACTGCCCTCCACCCTCAAGTACTGTCAGGTTCAGCTGCATCCCTCATTATCCATGAAGCAAGCTCTGAAGCCCAGCCTTACAGAGAAGCTGCTCACCTGTCCCAGTGACTCTCTGCTCAGGCACTCTGACTTCTGGTGCCAAGACAGGGGAGTAACCACATGGCAGGGTCAAAGCCAGGTTGCTGGCCAGGTGAACTCCTTGCTGTCAGTCCAGAACAGAAGTGGCAGCAGATTTAGGGCTTGTGTGTCTAGAGGGTACCTGTGGTTGGCATCACAGTTTTCTGAGCTGCAGACTATAAGCCTTTGGTTTGATTTGATAGCCCCCCACCTCTTTCTATTCTAGAAGCTGAGATTAAAGCAAAGACACCTAGCAGGGGCTAATGCCTAGGCCTGGGAATCAGAATGGTGTGTGTTGCAAACATTCACATGACTTCCTATGGGGCCCAGATGTTATAAAACCACAAATGCTAAATCAGTAGGTCTGGGCCAGGGCCTGTGCTTCTGCATTTCTAGCAAGTTCCCAGGTAATGCTGATATCACCAGTAGACCACAGTAAGTGTCCGGGGTGCCTCCATTAGAAACTTGAGTTTTGGAATTGAATGTATCTGTGTTTATATCCTGGCTCTAGACTTATCTAGCTACGTGACTTTGGGAAAAGTTGCATACCATCTCTAAGCTACAGTCTCTCCAGACGTAAATTGAAAATAATCATCATATTGTACTCTTTGGTTTGCTGAAAGAATTCAGAGCTTTTGCAGGTCCACAGTGCCTGCCAAGCTCTGGAGAAGAGAGAGTCCAAGGAAGCCCTATGGCTGTTCCCATCTTTAAGGCTTCATTCCATTTCCAGGACTCTACTGGAGAGGCTGCGCCCAGCCCCGGGAAGGCCCCTGGACCTTGCTAATAAAACAAAGGTAACAGGATGATGCCTCCATTTGAAGCACAGCGGAGCCATGTTTCCTCAAGTGACGTTGTCACCTTCATTAGCAAAGTGACTTAAATGGTGCAAAGGATTGAAAGCATGGTTCCTTTCTATTAAACGGTACACACTTAATCTAAGAAAATTCTTATACATGCTTCACAAACATTTTATGTGTATTATTACCTCATCTATGCACATGGCAGATGACTAAGCCAGAAAGTAGTACTATAGATCAGTTTATACTACTTTTAAAATTAATTGGCATGGAAAGTGAGATTTTACCAAAATGAAATTGAAAAAAGTACTGTCAAAATAAAAGAAAACCATCTGAAAAACAAACAGATCTATTGGCTAGTGTGTAATGTCCTGACCCCAAGTAACACAAATAGCATGATCAGCTGTCCTAGTACTTCTATTCGACACTGCTTCTCTCACAAATGTGACTAGTTTTCCAGCATCTGAGTTAACTCCTGCTGGCCTGAAACTACTCTCCTCCATTTGACCAATGCTTATGGGGACAGATTTGTTCCCTGGTTCTCTCTTGCCTTCCCAAGACAACACTTGTAAAAATGCCTTGTTCTCTTTGGACCACCATGGATATTTTTCCAAGACCTTGGATGGTTCACTCAGATAAATCTACATGTGAAGAACAGGAAAGTCTAAAAAACAAACCCATGCACCCTACCCATAGATCACTCTTTATTCCACTAGTAAGTAGCACAGTCTTAAAGTTTAGGAGCTGAAAATGCTTTTGATGAGTATCAGGTTGATTCCTTCATAGATAAAGAAAGAGAGGTTTCTTATAGATAAAAAGAGGGAGATTTATAAGAAGAAACACCTACTCAGGTATACGAAAGGCTTTAGTGAGAAGCCATGTCTTTGAATCTTGCAAACTTTTCAATCCTTAGGATTCTTACTAAGACCTAGATACTACTATGTGGAATCATTCTTTGTCAGGGTCCTTTGCATGTTTGTGTTTTAAAGTCTTCTGCTATCAGAATAATCTGTAGAGCTTTTTCAAAAGGCAAACTCCCAGGGTTACTGCAGGCCTCCTTAATCAGAAGTGCTGAAGGTAGAGCCTGGGGATGGGGACTTGCATTTTCCCAAATTCTGAGTGATTTTGTGGCACAATATTTTTGATAAGGGCCTTCTTAAAACATCATGCTCAGTTACCACTCCAGGAGTAATTGACTGAGCTGTTCTTGAGCTGAGCTAGGGAAATTAGCCCAACGCAGCCCTTCCTCAGTGGATGGCCCTTGTACTCAGCTGGCTAAGACTGAGATGTCCCATGTCAGTCATCCTGCTTGGGCACCCAGCTCCCAGTTATGTTACTTCCTGTGCAGGACCCTGGGTGTTGAGAACCATGTTCTTTTGCCACCTGTCCAGACATGGTAGCCTTTTGCAGATCCCCCTGACTCCCTTCTCAGAGACTGAATGAATAATGCCCACTACAATACATGGCTTATTTCTCTTTAGATCATTACAGACTGAATTTTTGTCAAATAAAGTTATGATTCTAGAAACTCTTCATCTGAAATAGATACCAGTACTTTACTTTTAAGTTTTCTCTCCATTTCTTCATTGCTGACACCTAATATGCAAACTTACATCTAACAGACCAAAATAACCCAACCATTAGTGGTTTTGAAATAAAAATCACATGCTAATTAATATAGTATCCTTTTTGTATTTTGTATTTGCTCAAAGTGTTCCACCAAATGCTTTTTTCTTAAGTGAAAAAGTTCTAATTAGGGAATTGAATTCCTGACTGACAAACTAATTTATTTGCCTGGAATTGCCCAGGAAAAAGAGCTATGTTGGAAGTTGGCATTCCAAATATCTGCAATCACTTTCAACTTAGACCATGATAAAAGGGTGCCTGACCCTTGGGGATGGCTACAATAAGGGACTGTGGTTTCTTGGTCTGTACAGATATTCTACTACATTATGATATAACATAGATCCATAAATATATCTCCTGTTCCGGAGTCTAGCTTCATAGAAATGAGAAATGAGGTTTTCTTTTTTCTTTTTCTAGCAGAGAGGATGATCTTCTCCTAGTTTTCTGGTTACTTTGGATTTGTCCCCAAAAGGGTGCATCCTCAATTCCAATCCCTCATCCCACCTTACCTCCCACATCTCTCAAAAGCTGGTACTTGGGTTCAAGTTGCACTTAATGGAGAAACATCAGATATTAGCACAGGTTCCCATGAGCAATAGCCTCTCTTCCTCTTGAGCCACCACTTTGGGGGCCTAGCACCTCTACCATGCAACAGTCTGAATAAGGGAAGCTCCCTATAAGCACTAAAGAGGCAAATGATCCAGTCTCCTTCCATTCCATAGGTAATTATTTGTACATTAGAGTGAGGCACAATGTGGCTTTGCATCACTTACAGATGGTTGATGAAGGCAGCAGTTGTTTATAATGTCCAAGTTGGGTCCCTTTCCCCCCTTATTGAAAGCTCAAGTTGGGGACCTGGGAGACTCTACCTCTTAGGGGGCAATGAATGATGGGTGGATGGCAAGAACACATAGCTTTTCTCTAACTTTCTGGAGCAGGGCAGAGAGTGTGTCTTTCCTTCATCCCTGGCTTGTTTTCCCTATGGATGTTGTGAAGACGTTACTCCAATGAGTGGAGGAAGCTAACAGATGGTATTGGAGAAACCAAGGATAGTAAGTGATACTTCTCCCAGAACTATGCAGTGTGACTTTAAATGATGTTGTTCTCAGCCTCTGTGTTCTTTCTTTTAGAAAGTGTGATTTCTGCTCTAGCTTCCAAAAGTGCCTGGAAGGAGTGTTGGGGAAAGACTGTGGATCCAGGCAAGTGAGCACAGCTCAACCAAAGCTCCTGGAGGAGCTTTGAGCCAAGGCGTTCCTCTGTAGGCAGAGGACCTATCAAAGAGTTAGAGCTTGTTAAGTAAATTCTTAGGGTTTCTCTCTTCAGGTCTCTATCCCTAAAGCCCAAGCTTTGATGACTAGAAAAAGAGAAGGTTTGACTAAAATACCCTGTGGAAATTCCAAGAGGGAAAAGGATCAACAAATGGTCTAGGAGAAGGGAAGAGACAGGAAGCCTCTTACATTTCAGGGAAACTGATTCATAGCAAAACACTCTCCATTCCAGCGCTTCTTCTGAGAGCTAGCAATCTGAATCCCCAGGAGGCTGGGTACAAAGGGGTACTGGGAGCTGAGGACGAGTGAATCTGAAGGAGAGTTGGGTCCTTTCATCCCCAACTGGGGAGGGGAAGGATGCCTACTGAAGGGTTTCCAGTAGATCTTTGCTCATCTTAGGACCAGAAGCTGATGGTAGTAAATAGTTGCTATGGATTTCTAAATATTAAAAAAAAAATACGTCCTCACAAATATAAAAGTAACATCTGGCTTGGAGCAGGGAAAAAGAAATTCCCTACCTAGAGGGAATTCCTAGCTTGGATCTCTGGAGGGGTAAGAGCGTGCCTAGTTTTAAACGAACAAAAGTAAATTTCTTAACTGAGGAAAGAAATGTTAAAACAAATAAAAATCCCTCGTAGGTAAAATGAAATGGGGATATCTGAATTTGTGACTTTTCGAGGAAGGGGCACCGGGACATGTCACTTGCTCACCAGCAGGGGGCACGTTTTCTTTAGG
>PVHX01002834.1:0-41947 GCA_004024805.1 Geosciurus inauris
TGGTGGCTCACGCTTGTAATCCCAGCACTTAGGGAGGCTGAGACAGGAGAATCGCGAGTTCAAAGCCAGCCTCAGCAACGGCGAGGCGCTAAGCAACTCAGTGAGACCCTGTCTCTACATAAAACACAAAATAGGGCTGGGGATGTGGCTCAGTGGTCGAGTCCCCCTGAGTTCAATCCCCAGTACCAAAAAAAAAAAAGATATTCTGTCCATGTATAACTAAAAAAATTTTTAAAAATTAAAAAGGGCCCCCAGCCCTTTTTCAAATATTTTATTTTAGAGACAGGGTCTCACTGAATTGCTTAGGGCTTTGCTAATTTGCTGAGGCTGGCTTTGAACTTGCAATTCTCCTGTCTCAGCCCCCCCAGCTGCTGGTATTACAGGTGTGCCGCACTGCTCCCAGCTAAAATCCCCATTTTGTATTTTCATTTTTGTTTTACTGAGCCTTTTCAGGGTGCATGGGGAATACAACAACTTTACAAAGAAGAGGAATAGCCAGTGGAGAACATATGCTTGACTATAAGGGAGAGAGTAAATGCGAAGGAGCTTGAGGCTCTCATCATTTACCGAATACCGGTTCATTTGAATTAGTGGCTTTTTTTTTTTTTTTTTTTTTTTTTTTTGGTGCTGGGGATTGAACCCAGGGTCTTGTACATGCAAGGCAGGCAGCTCTACCAATTGAGCTGTATCCCCAGTCCCATTAGTGGCCATTTTTTATAAAATGTTAAAAGTCCCTGGAAAGGTAAAGCGGGGCTCAGAACCAAAAGGGCTTAAAGATCAACTAGTCCAAACGTTTATTTCATAGATAATGAAACAGGTCTTGCCCGAGGTTTCAACGCAAGGTTATCAGGGAAGACCAGGTCCAAACTCAAAACTCCTCTTAAATTCATTTGAGGAACTACACCATCCAGCTTCTCAAAGAAGTCTAGCCCGTTTAAAAGATGGGATCTTTTCACATAAGACAGATACAGTGGGCTCTGTGCCTGGTGGAGATGTGAGAGAAAGCAGAAAGTGTGAAAAGAGGTGGCGGACAAGTTTTGCCTCTTCTTAATTGTGTCTGGCGATTGGAGAGTCTTTGTCAATGCAAGTCTTCTGCCCAGTTAAGATAATCAGAAATGGGGTTGGAAGGCTACAAACCTCAACTTCCTCTTTCCTAGCCCGGTTTCCCTACTTCAAGAAACCAACTGTATTTTAGTTTGTAGTTCTTATTTACCCTTTCACATTCTCCCTTTCCACATCTGGAAAAGGAAAATTTGAAAAGCAGCATGCAATCCAAACATGAAAGAGTTCATTATTCTCAGGGTATTTTGGGTTGATCCCCCAGTACCTGCTGTGTCCGGCAAGTGGGAGAGCGATTTACGGTAACCATGGAGATAGTACTGTCCTCGGTCTTGTTTCCTTCCTTTTCTTTGCTATTAAAATCTTTCGCTGTTTTCAGTAAGACACCCCACCTCTGCTGGCGTCTGGATTCCGCAGCTCCTCTCCCTCTCCAAGGGCATTCGTGTAGGGAGCAGAAACATATTTAGGAACACATAAATCAGGAACACATAAAGAGACCTTTATTTCATTTTTATTTATATGTGGTGTTGACAATCAAACCCAGTGCTTCACACGCTAGGCAAGTGCTCTACCACTGAGCCACAATTCCAGCTCAGGAACACATTTGTAACACAGAAGTGAGTGTAAGTATAAGAATGAGTCAGGTTTTTACCCAAGGGGGATCAGTCCCACCTACGAACTCCGGAGCTTCAGCCTCAGGGTTCTCGTGCTTGACATCAGCTCAGACTACAAGTCCCAGAAGACCGCGCGGGGATGGTGTCTCTCCGGATAGCTCTCCCGGAGCGCGAAGAGAAAGGTTCCGTGAGCGGCGCACTACGCGTTGGTTTGTTTGCAACGGCAGTGGCGGAGGCTGGCAGCCCCGAGGATTGCAGGCGGGGGCGTCAGGAGGCGGATTCCGCCTCCCTGAAGCACTGGGGAGCGGAAAGGAGGGGGCCTGGACCAGCAGCCAAACACCGGGCCGAGAAGACAGTGCGCTGAGGAGATGGAGGGCGACGGGCTGCCATGGGGCAGCGAGCCGGTCTCGGGTCCCGGCCCCGGAGGCGGCGGAATGATCCGCGAGCTGTGCCGGGGCTTCGGTCGTTACCGCCGCTACCTGGGACGGCTGAGGCAGAACCTGCGCGAAACCCAGAAGTTCTTCCGCGACATCAAGTGCTCCCACAACCACAGTTGCCCCTCCTCCCCCACGGGCGACGGCGGTGGGGCCGAGCCCGGCCCTGCCGGCGATGTCGCCGAAACCGGGCTGCAGGCGGGTAAGGAGGGCAGGCCCGAGGGAAGGAGGCAGATTGGAGGGCAGACCGCACCCTTGCCCCTGCCTCTGCCCAACAACCCTGGGAAGAGGCGCAAAGTGCGAGTTGGGTTGCGTGGCGGGGCCTCCGGGCCTGGGCCGGCGGGATCGGTGATGCGGTGGGAGGGCATCCCTGGGGGAGGGGGACCGAGAGCTCGGCCCGGGACTTGGGAGCAAAGGGGCGTCCCGAGTGGGAGCCAAGAGCTAAGCGACCCGGCTGTGCGCGGTCGGGACTGGGGAGGGCGGATGTGTGGAAAGGGTGAGTGTTAATCCGAGGAGTGGGGAAAGTTGGTTTGAGTTGGTGGGCGGCATTTGTGGCTCAGAGCCCCAGTTTAGGGATGGAGGAGAGGCAGTAGTCAAGGTGTTCCAGAGTCTGAAGAAGCCTCAGGACTATAGCGATGTGTGTGTTCAAGTATATAAAATGCTTGTGCACCCCTCTTGAGGCAGCTCTGTAGAGAAAAAAATGTATTCTAATAGGGTTAGGTGTCGCCAAAGGAAATCATATCTGATGGGTGCCAGGGAATTGCCCAGAGATGTTGCTTGTGCTTAAAGGTGAAGAAGATAGAGGGAAGGAAGGGATCGTTTAGTCCTGAGTTCTTGGAAAACTAGCTACTTTTGCCCTTGTTGACATGATTCTTTATGGGATGTGTCAGAGGCCCCAGAGCACTTAGTCTTGCATGGTCTTTAATCTTTCCTAACTTCTTGTTTTAAAGTGCTGTTGGTGATGAACTGGATGGTCAGTTAACTTCTGTGTCTTATTAGGATATAGATTGAAAAGGAGAAGGGACTGGCATTCCACGTAGATATTTCAGGGACAACATTGGTTTAATTTAATGATTCTTAAATCAACGTGCATATTAAAATCATACCATGTCTCATGCTTTCTCTCAGATTCTGATTAAAGAATTGTGGTAAAGGGTCCTAAAAATCTAATTTAACATGAAAAGACCTCGAGATTCAGATGCAGGTGGTCTGCTAACACTATCAGAAACACAAATTTAGATGCCGATAGCAAATTTGAATTTGATGTTGAGAACTTATATGAGTTGCTTTTGAGTTTGTGTGTTTGACCTTATTTCCCAAAAGCACGTGTTTAATATCTTGAATTTGAAATTCCAGAGTTGGTGATAAAAATGAGCTCGTGTCAGTTGCAGTGTGCACACACCTGTAATCCCAGCAACTGGGGAGGCTGAGGCAGGAGGACCACAAGTTCAAGGATAGCTTCAGCATTTTAGTGAGGCCCTTAGCAGTTTAGGGAGACCCTGCCTCAAAATAAAAAATAAAAAAAAGGGCTGGGGGTGTAGCTCAGTGGTAAAAGCACTCTGGATTCAATCTCCAGTGGGAGGGGGGAGTTTGTAACATTCTGATAGTGTCCCAAGTGATACCATTTCATTTAGTTGGCCTGGATATCAATTAAAATGCTCTTATTTACCTTAGGGGATAAGTGGGATTAGGATGATGGCTAGTTTTTCCGAAGTTGTGTTTTTGACATCTTATGTCCAGAGATTTGCTATTCTAGAAATGGACTTGTAGAGGGAAGTGTTTTCTTTGAGGCTATCAGAAAACAGCTGATGAAAATATCTAATGGTTTCAGAGAGGATCCCCAGAATGTGTACTTTCAACTTCTCTCTTAGCAGTGTTTCCCAGCATCTTTCCCTGCTCAGAAGTTTTCCTCAAAGGTTATCTTAGAAAACTCTCTATTGCTGTCTTATTTTATTTTAGTTTATTAGTATTTAAACATTTTTTAAATTAATGTTTTTTCAGTGCTGAGGCTCAAACCCAGGACCTCTGGCAGCCAAATGCTCTACCATTGAGCTACACCCCCAGCCAGGCTGTATTATTTTATTTTTTTTACTTATTTTTTTCGTGGTGCTGGGGACTGAACCCAGGGCCTTGCACATACTAGGCAAGTACTTCTGATCTGCATCCCCAGTCCTTTTTATTTTCTTTTGAGACAAGGTCTCACTAAATTGCCCTGGCTGACCTTGAACTTGCAATTCTCCCATTTCAACCTCAAGATTACAGGTGTGCGCCCCCTCACTCAGCTCTTGCTGTCTTGTTTTACACAACTATTTTAGAATTACTCCTAAAAAAAAAATCAGAGAATAGAGTCACCTTTGGGAGTTGGACATTTTCAAGGCATCTTTGTTGGCTCTTGTTTTTATTTTTTAAAAGCCAACTTAAGCAATACAAATACACCTTTGTATTTTGCCTCATTGGCTTTTCTAGTTGACTGCATCATGAACTAATTTTTGTATATTTAGCTGCCTTCATCCTCTGGAATCTGTCCATCCCAAATAAACAGAGAGTGCAGATGACAAGATTGGGGGCAGTTTGATTTATTCCATCAGATGCTTCCCTTCCTGTCAGTGTGGAGGATCTTGTCTTTGGGAGGTAGGACACACCAGGGAAAATTAGATGGTACTTGCTATGTGTATTTTTATTCTATTTTATCAACTATTTAGGTAATTATGTTAGAAAGTAGAAACCACTCTGTAAAAAACAACTAAAGCTCTTGTTCTCTCCTTTTACAGGCTATCTATGTAAGGTCGATGTCATTCAGAAACTGTCTCAACTTTCTTTTGTGAATGCTGTTTTCCGATTAATAGAAACCTGGAATGTTAAGGAAAGGAACACTTAATTCTTAACAAACCTTGAGAAAGTTTTAATCATTTCAGAATGGAAGTGAGCTTCTGGCTTGAGGCAGTATGGTATTTAAGCAATTGAAGAGTAGGGACAAACTATAAATTTGAAATTGTTGGACTATACGGATGGTAATAAAAGAAAAAAATTTATGTTTCTATACTATTTATAGTGCCACATAATGCCCAGAAATTTTGTTATTTCACTTTCAACCACGAAGGATTGGGAAGAACCCCAAAATAATACTTCCTTCTTTTTTTTTTTCTCCTGGTATTGAGGGTTGAACCTAGAGCCTTGCACATGGTACATCCCCAACCATTTTTATTTTTTATTTTCAGACAAAGTCACACCACGTTGCCCAGGCTGGTCTCAAACTTGGCATTCTCCTGCCCCAGCCTCCTGAGTAGATAGGTTTATAGGCATGCATAATATATGTGGTATTTAAAAGTTAAAATGTTTAGAAATTTAAAAGTTAAAAAGTAGGTGGAATAGGACTCCAGAATAATTTCTTTTTAGAGTAGCTTGGTTTGTATAAAGAAAATGGAATTGTGAGTGAAGTTTCTTTGATTCAGTTCTGCTGCCTAAATGGGTCTTTTTTCCCATTTTTCTATGGGGGATAAGACCCCCTATATCTTTATTTTTCTGTCATAGTGTTCAGAGGTAATAAGATAAAGACTTTGAACATTTCTGGAGAAAGGCAGGATAGAATATTACAAAGCAAAAGAGGGAAAAGTGTTTTTCTTGTTTTATGATCCAGTAGAATTTTGCAGTTTGTCATAAACCTCTCAATTTTAAGAAACTGGAGTAACTCAATTCACTCCAAAGGAATGCTGTTCTTTGTGCTGCCTTCCTTCTATCCTGGTTCTACTCCCTGCTAACTGAATGATAGATCACAACTGTGCTGTCCCATAGTCTTCATTTGGAGAAGGGCATTTGAATAGCATTTAACTGTGGGATTGTCGGGAGTTAATATATGCACAGGTTTAGAACAGTGCTGCTCAGGTGCCGTATAAATATTAGCTATTATTCAATAGAAATTCAGATTCCTGGGATGTGCTAGTCAGTGTGCTATGTATGGGGGTAAAGAGTAAAAGATGTTGCCTTTGGCTTTGGGCTAGTGGACATCAGTCTTTTTCTTCTAAGCTTTTCTCCTAAGAAAGAAAAATATAATTATCCTCATTATAGTGTACTTATTTGTTTATGTTGGATGGTAGATAAAAGGACAAGATAGACCTGAATTTGGTCCTCTACAAAGGTGTAGTCTAATCTAAACTTTATTCACCGGCAGCACAAATGCAGGGGGAAAAACCATAATG
The DNA here is from genome assembly GCA_004024805.1 of Geosciurus inauris. Taxonomy (NCBI): domain Eukaryota; kingdom Metazoa; phylum Chordata; class Mammalia; order Rodentia; family Sciuridae; genus Geosciurus; species Geosciurus inauris. The sequence goes on from PVHX01002834.1 coordinate 6,304, forward strand.
GTAAGATATGGCTAGATATAGGCATTTTTCTTTTTGGTACTGGAGATTGATCCCAGGGACGCTTTACCACTGATCTACATCCCTAGACCTTTTTTTTTTTTTTTTGGTGCTGGAGATTGAACTCAGGGGCACTCAACCACTGAGCCACATCCCCAGCCCTATTTTGTGTTTTATGTAGAGACAGGGTCTCACTGAGTTGCTCAGTGCCTCGCTATTGCTGAGGCTGGCTTAAAACTCGCGATTCTCCTGTCTCAGCCTCCCTAAGTACTGGGATTACAGGCTTGTGCCACCGCGCCTGGCCCTAGACCTTTTTATTTTTTATTTTAAGGCAGGATCTTGCTAAGTTGCTGAGGGTCTTGCTAAGTTGCCCAGGCTGGCCTCCAACTTGGCGATCTTCTTGCCTTAGCCTCCTGAGTTGCTGGGGTCACAGGTGTGCACCACTGTGTCAGCACCAGATTGTAGGCATTTTATGTGAATTACAATTCTTAGGTTTTCATAACTCTTTTTTGCTTGGTTAGCTGATAGCTGTGTTTCCCCAATATATTTCATTCTCTTTTTTTCATATCTAGTATAAACTGGTTGCCAGAATTTAAAAGAAGGGAAAAAGCATTAGGGCACTTATTTAAAACAGACATTATCTTAGAAATTTGTATGGATAATAAAGTTGAAAGTGGCAGAGCAACATTTTGGGGAGGTACAAAACATTGAGAGAGAGATTCTTTGCAACCTGGTTTTGTACACCTGCTGTCTTTATGGGGGTAAGGGTTGGGGATAACTGGGGTTGTGGGACGAAACACAACGATGGAATGGCTTTGCTTTCCAGTAATTTGTGATGTTTAGAAGAGCTGCCTATGGCCAATGCGGTTGCACACGCCTGTAATCCCAGCACACAGGGAGGCTGAGACAGGAGAATAGCAAGTTCAAAGCCGGCATCAGCAACGGCGAGGCCCTAAGCAACTCAGTGAGACCCTGTCTCTAAATAAAATATAAAATAGTACTGGGGATGTATCAGTGGTTGAGTGCCCCTGAGTTAAATCCCCAGTACCAAAAAAAAAAAAAAAAAAAAAAAAAAAAAGAAAGAAAGAAAGCTGCTTATGCGTTATAAGCTCAGTAGAGATGGTCCTGTAATTGCGGTTATTTATTTATTTTTATTAACTTAGATTAACAAAACCCCATCTTTTCAAGAATATCTGAAACTTTCTCAGTTTTCTACCCATGTGGAAGCAGCATACAGTGGTTAAAAGCAAGCATGAGCATTTAATCAGGCCTGAGTTCATATTCTATTGTGTATGTATGTATTTATTTATTGGTACTGGGGACTGAACCCAAGGGCATTTTACCACTAAGCTACATCCTAGTCCTTTTTATTTTTTTACTTTGAGATAACGTCTTGCCTAGTTGCTGAGGATCTTGCTAAGTTGCTGAGGCAGGCCTTGAACTAGTGATCTTCCTGCTTCAGCCTCCCCGGTAGCAGCATTTTTAATAGGCATGCGCCACCACATGACTGTGTGACTCTGGCAAGTTACTTAGCCTATTTGAGTCTTTTCTGTATAAAGGAATGATACACAATGCCACATATTGTGTCATTCTATTTATATCAAATGTCCAAAATAGGCACACTTGTGGAGATAGAAAGTGAATTAGTGGTTGCCAGGCAATGTGGGGAGAGGCAAATGAGAGTGACTGCTGGTGGGTTTGAGGCTTCCTTTAAGGAGTTGAAAATGCTCTGGAATTCTATAGTAGTGATTGTTATACAACTTTGTGAACATACTAAAACCACTGAATTTTACACTTAAAAAGGGCTAATCATACCAGGCATGATGTCGCACACCTATAATCACAGTGAAAATCCCAGGGACACAGGAGGGAGGCTGAGGTGCAAGGATCACACATTTGAGGCCAGCCTGGGCAATTTAGCAAGACTGACTCTAAATAAAAAATAAAAAGGGCTTGGGGATGTAGTAAATTGCCCTTGGGTTCCATCCTCAGTATAAAAAGAGAAGCTGTGGGGCGGGGGAGGCTCATTATATCTCGATAAATAAGATGGGAGGAGTAATGCCTACCTTGCAAAGTTGTGACATTTGGTGACAATGTATATTAAAGTTTAGGTGTATGCTTAGTGCCAAATCTATGTGGTTGTGTGTGTGTGTATAGTTAATGAACATTGGATTAAGGAAGTTGGACAGTGGGGTTGGGGAAAGAAAATGAGGGCAAAAAGATGGAATATGGGACAGAACAATTTTGAGTGGGAGCTAGATTTAGGCCCAGGTCTCCAGGCTCCCAATCCAATTCTGCTTCTGTGACTCTTTGTTCTTTTCTGACCTGGCTGGCCATGGGAATACAAAATGCTCTCTGCAGTAGAGAGAATTTGTTACAAATGAGTCATAACCGAGGCTCCATAGCTTGTCATGGAACCATGATTTACTTCAGTGGGAGGTGGTTTGATTCAGTGAGCATAGTATGGTATAGCCTACTCAGGCTTCTTATTCCAGTTTCCACTCCCTGACTTTCAGGGCACCAGGTCCCCTTTTGCTGATTAGGAACCTGGGAGGAAATGGCTTTCCCAAGCACAATGGTGCTAGGCACCCTTTCCCTTTTTAGCCTTTCCCCTTCCTAATCTTCCTTTCCTGGAAAAATCTGTTTCCCATGGCTTAGGGCAAGCCTGCTATTAAAAAGAGTTGTAAAATTCTGCCTGCTCTTAAAAGAAAAAAACATGATTGCCTTTAACTTATTATCCACTGCAGTGTATTCAGTTTGGTCTTAAAAGTCATTACTTAAGGGGCTGGGGCTGTGGCTCAGTGGTAGGGTGCTTGCCTAGCACGTGTGAGACACTGGGTTCAATCCTTAGCACCACATAAAAATAAATAAATTAATTAAAAAATAAATAGAATAAAGGTATCGTGTCCATCTGCAATTAAAAAAGAAATTTTATAAAAAGGCATTACCTCAGTATGGCTTGTGCTTCGGCCATGCAAGTGTTTTTAAAGAAAGTATAGATTTAGTTGGGCCAGTGGTTTGTAATCCCAGCAACTTGGAAAGCTGAGGCAAGTGCATCATGGATCGCAAGTTTGAGGTTAACCTCAGCAATTTAGGGAGACCCTCAGCAACTTAGTGATAGCCTGTCATAAAATAAAAGAGGACTGGGGGTATAACTTAGTGGTAAAAGTGCCCTTGGGTTCACCTGAGCCATAAATAAATAAGTAGGACTGGGGTAAGGTGGTAAAGTGCTCAAGGTTCAATCCCTAATATCACCACTCCCCCCCAAAAAACCACAGATTTTGATAAAAGTCCAGTGTGGTTAGCCCGGCGCGGTGGCGCAAGCCTGTAATCCCAGCACTTAGGGAGTCTGAGACGGGAGAATCGCAAGTTCAAAGCCAGCCTCAGCAATAGCGAGGTGCTAAGCAACTCAGTGAGACCCTGTCTCTACATAAAACACAAAATAGGGCTGGGGATGTGGCTCAGTGGTCAAGTTCAGTTCAATCTCCAGTACCCCCCCCCAAAAAAAATCCAGTGTGGTTGTTAAATTTTGTTTTGCTCTGTCCACTTTCTCCTTTGCTTTCTTCCTTTCTCTGTTCTCTGTTTCACTAGATTGAGAGAACAAGGGATCTTTCTGTGGTAAGCACACTTCAAAAACAATCTTTTAAAAGTAAAACTTCAAGAATACTATTGAAGTAAAGAAAAATATGAATTTCACATTATATCTGTTGTTTAATTTTTGCAGGCTCTTGTTTTTATTTACTTTTTTTTGGTACAGTAGCTGTGAGTTTATTTGTCTTAACCTCCTGACTAGATTGTGAATCTCTAAGGATAAAGACTGTTTTATCTTAATATCCCCTGGAGTGCCTACCATAGTGCTTTGTTCATAATGAGCAAATAAATATATATTAAATTATTGCCACGGCTGGTAGATGTTGGAATGATGTTTTGAAATTAGGTGCAATTTAATTCCCACTTCAGAAGGTTATTTTCCACCAGAGAAGATATGGATTTTTGTAGAATTACCCACATTTTACTATTTGGGCCCCTAAAAAAAGAATGATGATCTACATTTGATAGATGATGAGTAGTCTGGCATTACTTTTTTCTGGAGACTCAGTCTTGCTATATTGGTTAAGCTATCCTGGAACTCCTGGGCTGAAGTGATCTTTGTGCCTCAGCCTCTTGAGTAACTGGAACTATAGATATACCCCACTGTGCCTGGCTAGGCTGGAGTTACATTCTATGCCAATATCCCAAATAATGTTTTTCATATCCCAGAGGATAAGTCAGTTGCATACAATACCAGTAGACCAGAGTTTAACTCTGATATAGGAAGTAAATTCTTTTAAAAAAAATACATTTAACAATATTTTTAAAATATTTTTTTAGTTGTAGATGGATACAATACCTTTATTTATTTTTATGTGTTGCTGGGGATCGAACCCAGTGCCTCACCCATGCAAAGCAAGTGCTCTACCACTTAGCTACAACCCCAGCCCCTGGGAAATAAATAATAACTTTTTTTTGTGTGTGTGGTACCAGGGATTGAACTTGGGCACTAGACCACTGAGCTACATCCCCAGCCCTATTTTGTGTTTTATGTAGACACAGGGTCTCACTGAGTTGCTTAGTGCCTTGCCGTTGCTGAGGCTGGCTTTTGAACTCACGATTCTCCTGTCTTAGCCTCCCAAAGTGCTGGGATTACAGGCGTGTGCCACCGCGCCTGGCTGGGAAATAAATTCTTAATATTCATTCACTCAAGAAATTATTGGGGCTGGGATTGTAGCTCAGTGGTAGAGCGCTTGCCTCGCATGCGTGAGGCCCTGGGTTCGATCCTCAGCACCACATACAAAGCAATAAAATAAAGACATTGTGTCCATCTATAACTAAAAAATATTTAAAAAAAAAAAAAAAAAGAAATTATTATTTAATTTCCTGATTCTCTACTGGGCACATGACATAGTAGTGAATCACTCTGTCCATCTAACAGATTATTAATTCTAATCAATGTTATGAAAGAAGGATTGATATTTCTTTTTTTTTTTTTTAATTTTTTTATAGACATGTTTTATTTATTTATTTATACGTGGTGCTGAGGATCGAACCCAAGGCCTCCCGCATGTGAGGCAAGCGCTCTACCGCTGAGCTACAATCCCAGCCCCAGAAGGATTGATATTTCATTCTACAAATTAGTTATCTACTTAACCAACAGCTTTCTTTGATGGGGTAGGGCACATGGGAATTTGTATATGGCACTGATAAGAATAGAAGTTGAGTGCTGGGGGTGTAGCTCAGAGATAGTGCACTTGCTTGGCATGTGCAAGGTCCTGAGTTCCATCCCTAGCACTGCAAGGAAAAAAATTGAGTTGAGACACTTTGCTGACTATCTGACCAAATACAAGAAAAGTAACCCTCTTCTTTCTTTAATAGAGTAATGATAGTTGTCATGTTTATATGGTTCAAATGAAGAATGCATTCATAAGGTTTACTGTTAGAGTTTCTTTCATCTCCATGTCTTTCTTAGAGGTTACTTACAGAGAAACCAGTAGTGAGAGTGTGAAGTGTGTAGGAGGATGTGCCTTTTTTCCCTAACAGTTGTAAGACCTAAAGTCAATTTGCTCCTTCTTATAGAAAAATAGTCAGGCTCTAGGGATGATAGATTTTTGCTTCCTATGTGGCCTAGGGAATCTGAGTGGTGTCATTTATAACAAGAGCACAAAGGATGAGTCCATGTGGAAGATGCAGTTTTTCTTTCTTACCTCTCAGAGGTCTACCTGAAGTCCCCTGTGAGGAAGTCTCAAGCCATTTCTTTGCTGGCAGATTGATTCAGCACTTTGCCAAATGAGGAGCTTAGTGATGTTGGGATCTTGGAATTTGGCACCTGAGCAAAGAATATATATAATGGTGGTTGAGATCTCTGCTCCCTTGCTTTTTCTGTATCACCGAGAAAGCCTCCTTATGTATAATGTACCTCCAAAGTTCAACCCAAAACTTTATGAAGGAAGGTTGATCAGAGTCTGGGGACCCATTGATCCCCTGTGGGCCCCAGTTGAAGTGCCCATCACATGCAATGCATTTCTGTTGTCTTCTTCAGGTAATGTGAAAGGTCTGGATATGATCCCCTGCTGTGTGTCTTGTGGCTGTGGGAAGCTTTTGACTACCACTCTCTCTGGGGTTGGGTTTCATTATACTGTGCTTCTGTTCCCTGGGGTGCTGTTCTCTGGGCTGGAAGATGAGAAGTAGGACTTGAGGATTGTTATGCTTTTCACTTGTCTAAATGATGCATCAGAATTGTCCCGAAGAATGAAGTTTTGGTTATGTATTCATAAAAGCCTTTGATTTTTTTAAATGCACATTTCCTTTTAAAAACTGCTTTTATTCGTTTTCTTTTATTGGATGTAAAAAGTGTCTAATTTTAGCTTCATCAGATTAAGAGCTTTAGTGCCTTATTTATGCCAGATAGATTTTGGTTCTTTTACCCTTTCCAGTCCATATGATGGGGAGAGAATTTCTCAGGATTTCTTTGTTTTTTAATAAAACCACTGTGAAAGGACTAAGGCTCTGTCACAAATGCAGCTAGGTTTACAGAACTAGTTTCAATAAAAATTCTCTCCACATTAGAGGGACAGCAACAGAACCAGTATGAAGTTTTGCTTTTAGGAATATTCCAAAAAATGTACTCTAGCCTTGGTTTTTAATATTGTGGTAATACCTAAATGCAAGGAGAAATTGGGGGAAAATAATTGGAAGAAAAATCATTCTTATTTTTTGGGATGCGGAAACCTATATTAGTTTCTCATGATTGAAAATTGGCTTGCTCTGCTGGTGTTTGTCTTATGAAGAGAAATGGAGAAATTCTGCTGCTCCCACTTCAAAAGTGGTTTTTAACATAGAAGAAAAGTAGTTAAGAATATGCTAAGGAGCCAGGCATGGTGGCACACACCTGTAATCTCAGTGGCTCAGGAAGCTGAGGCAGAAGGATTGCAAGTTCAAAGCCAGCCTCAGCAATGGCAAGGAGCTAAGCAACTCAGTGAGACCCTGTCTCTAAATAAAATACAAAAATGGGGTTGGGAATGTGGCTCAGTGGTTGAGTGCCCCTGAATTCAATCCCCAGTACCCCCACTTCCTCCCAAAAGAGAGTATGCTAAGGAAGAGGCCTATACATCTGAAGAGGTGGCAGTATGGTCTCTATCCTTGAGTAAACAGAAGAGGCCACTGTGAGCACTGCAAACTCAGGTTTCTCTGGTGGCTTCTTAACTGATAGGCTTGGTGGTTATAGGTTACCTTCATCAGAGTGTCTTGTGCATTTAGGTTTTAAGCATAGAAGAACCTTGTGAATTTAGGTTCTAAGTCTAACCCTGAACTACTTAAATTAGTGCCCTTAACTACCCCAGTTTCTGAATGGGAAACTGTAAACCATCACAGAAGATTGAAAACATGGAAGTAGTATGAAGGGCAAAACTGGGGACAATAAAGAAACTGCTATTGTTCACATCCTGTTATTACTGAGTTGAATGTGTTTTTCCTTTCAGGTAAAATTCTGTTTCTTGATCACTTTCTTCTGAGATCCAGAGCTGCATATGCTTTGCTAGGTATTTTTTTGTATCATTAAAAATAATTTTTAAAGTAATTTCAAACATGCATAAATGTTAGCAGAAAAATATTAAGAACTCTCATACCTGCTTCCCGCAGATTTCCTAGTTGTTAACATTTCAGTGCATTTGATACATAACCAACCCTCCTCCCTGTATATATTATGTCTTGTCTTTTTCAGAACCTTTGAGAACAAGATGCAAATAGGTTGTTTCATCTTAAAACACTCAAACATTCTCCCGAACAAGGACATGTTTGTACATGTCAATATAAAACTCCAAATCAGGAAATTAACATGGATTCAATATTACCATCCAGTCCTCAGATCTCATTCAAGTTTTGCTAACTGTTCCAACAATGATTTTTTTTTTCTTTTTGGTCTAGAATTCTATATAGGAGCACGTTATTATGTCTCTTCAGACTCTCTTAATCTGGAACAGTTCCTTGGCCTTTCCCTGGCATTCATGTCTTCCACAGATTTAGAGAGTAGGCCTTACATTCTGTAGGAGGCCCCTTCACCTGGATCCGTATGTTGTTTGCTCACCACTAGACTTAGGACATGGGCTCTTAACAGGACTAGACAGAGATGATATGATGCATCCTCCTCACAAAGTGCACAATGTCAACTCTCCCTGGAGATGTTAAGCTTGAAATTCACCATTTCCCCCTTTGCACTTGATTAGTTCTTTGTGGGGAAGTGTGTAAAATTTCACTGATATCCTGTTCCCTCCACAAACCTCCTTCCACTAGACCTCGAATCCACCGACAACTCCCACCGGTCTCAGTGGTGGCTTTTATGTCCATGTCCTTCTGTGTCTGTTAGTTGGCATTCTACTGGAGAAGAGCTTTATTTATTTATGTCAATGTGGATGTGTGAATTTTTTTTCAATGGATTATAACTCTTACTCTCATTTTAAAAAATTTTATGCATAAATTATCCCCAATTTGGTTAGTTAAGTCCTCTTTCAGGCTGGCCCCAGTGTCTTTTGCCTCCAGTACTGGAGATTCAACCTAGAGGCACTCTGCCACTGGGCTACATACCCAATCCTTTTTATTTTCAGACGGGGTTTCACTAAGTTGCAGAGATTGGCCTTGAGCTTGCAATTCTCCTACCTTAGCCTCCTAAATCACTGGGATTACAGGCTCCACTGTCCTTTTATTTTTTTATTTGGTGCTGGGGATTGAACCTATGACAATGTACCACTAAGCCATATCACCAGCCTTTTTTTATTTTAAGACAGGGTCTTGCTAAGTTGCCCAGGATGTCCTTGAAATTACAATCCTCCTGCCTCAGCTTCCCAAGTAGGTGGGATTATAGGCATGCACACTGCACCTGGCTCCAGTATCCTTTTGACACATTACCACTTTTGAAGCATTCTTCGGTCATAAGCTGTTAAATGCTATCTTCCAAATAACAGAATCTAAGCCCACTGTGAAGCATGTGCTTGGCGTCTTTTGAGGAACCACTTCCATCTCTATATCCCATAACTTATAGCCTCATCTTCCAGCCACATTTTTGTTCCCTCTGTAGCATGAACAGCTTCAGGAGCAGTTTCACCCAGAAAGGAATTTGTTAGCAGGGTGCTGAGTGCCGCCTTCTCATCTCATATGGCTCCTGGGGGTTATAAATTGCCAGGGAGGCTGTCTCCTCTCCTGATAACAGAACAATCTGCTTCTTAGAATTTGTTGGGTTTGGGTGCAGTGGCACACTCCCGGAATCCCAGTGGCTTGGGAGGCTGAGGCAGGATAATCACAAATTCAAAGCCAGCCTTAGCAACTTAGGTAGAGACAGGGTCTCACTGAGTTGCTTAGCGCCTTGCCGTTGCTGAGGCTGGCTTTGAACTCACGTTTCTCCTGTCTCAGTCTCCTAAAGTGCTGAGATTATGGGCGTGCACCACCATGCTCATCTCCTGTTTCTAAATAAAATTTTAAAAAGGGCTGGAGATGTGGCTCAGTGGTTAAGTGCCCCTGGCTTTAATTCCTAGTACAAAAAAAAAAAAAAAAAAAATCCCTTGGAAATCTGCCAGATACAGGTGCATGCCTGTAATCCCAGTGACTCACGAGGCTGAGGCAGGAGGATCCCAAGTTCAAGACTAGTCTCAGTAATTTAGTGGGGCCCTAAATAATTTAGTGAAACCCTGTCTCAAAATAAAAAATAAAAAGAGCTGGGGAAGTAGCTCAGTTGTGAAGTGTTCCTGGGTTCAATCCCATTACCCCCCCAAAAAAAAATTCTGTTGAAGATCTGTGGCTAGCAGATCAGATAACTTTAGAGATGCTTCTGCCAGCTTGGCTTTCAGCTTCCAGCATGAGCTTTGGCTACTTGAGTGTATTTCAGTCTCTGATCTCCACACCCTGTCCCCTTCATCAAAATACCTTGTACTACTTGGTCCTGAAGATTCTGAAAGCAAGACTACATATGGTTTCCTTAAATTGGGTGCCTCCTGTGTCATTTAGAATCTTAAATTTTGCTGAAGGCCAGTGAGCTTGTTTGGGAATGATAAGTAAATGTTTCTTGTCTATAATTTCTTCTCTTTCATACCCCAGGAGTTTTTTAGCTAAATACTTTGAAGTTTATAGAATTAGTTATAGTAGAAAGACTATATAACATTCTTTTCTCAATTTAGGATTTGTCCTTTACTTTTGAAACATAGAGTTAATACAAAATAAAATATGGTACTTATTTGTGGAAATGCACATTCGTGTCACTAATGCTTAAGTTAATTATAAAATCCTTTATATTTAATTTGCTTTTAGATAAGACTTAAGGTAGCTTGCCATAAAAGCACATATTGTATACAGGGAAGTTCAATGTTAAAAGTGAGATTCAAGCTGGGTGCTGTGGTGCACACCTGTAATCCCAGCACTTTGGGAGGCTGAGACAGGAGAATTGTGAGTTCAAAGCCAGCCTTAGCAACAGTGAGGCACTAAGTGAGACCCTGTCTCTAAGTAAAACACAAAATAGGGATGGGGATGTGGCTCAATGGTCTAGTACTCCTGAGTTCAATCCCCCCCCCAAAAAAAAAATGAGATTCAAAACGAAACAGCTGGGGCTGTAGCTCAGTGGCAGAGCACTTGCCTAGCATGCTACATAAGTAAAATAAAGGCATTTAAACAAAACAAAACAAAAAAATGTCCTGAAAGAGAAAACTCATTTGGTACCAGGAACAAGAATCACAGTAGTAACTCCGTGAGTACCTGAATTAACTCTGAAGTCTTGTTAACCTTGAGTTTACAGAGGCTGGAAAAATTGTGTGATTGTCATAAGGGTCACAACCCACACTACTATAATAAAAGGATAACAAACAAAGCATAACAAATTTATTAAGTCAAAGTTTTATATGCATGAAGCCTTCAGAAAGGAAGACCCCCCAAGACTGAGGGGAAACTGTTAATGATTAGGTTCAGTAGAGAGTGAACATGCGGTGGAAACTAGTAGAGAATGAAAATCTATGGTTAGACAAAAGGGTGTGATGTAAAGGTAAGGGACTGAGGTGGACCGAGCAAAACCTGTTTAGATTCTTCTTGGTCCTTCTGTATAGCCTTTCTTCCTCTTAAGTATAGGACAGGACCCCTCTGGAATCAAGAGAAGGGAGAGAGTAAACTTTCTAGGTTTTATGGCTTACTTTGGAATAGAGGGGTTCTAGTTTCTGTGACCTGCCTTGTTGAAGAGGTATTCTGGTTTCTGTGACTCACTTTGTGGGGGAAAAGATTCTGGTGAGACTTTTCTTTTGAGATCTTCCTGGAGTTCAAAGTCCTTGACACACCAAAGCGCTATACTTTGGGGTATTGTCTTCTGAGGCCCAACAAGCTGCACTAATATAATGAGGCAGACGTGTAGAGTTCTACTTCACTTATTCCAGATGGCACCTTCCTGACCTTGGCACAGACTGTCACTTATCCTGTCCTTTGCTCACCTTTCATGAGCATGTTTTATTGATTGATTGGGATGGAAAATAGGCAAGAAGAAGAGTGTATTGAAACAAATCCATTGCTATTTCTACAGAACCTATTTAAATTATCAGTCCTAACAGATCACATAGTGACATTAATAGGTCATTAGCATTCTTTCCCTTGACCTCACTTATTAGTATAATTTAGCTTCAAATCCAAAGAGTAATTACACTGACAAGAAGAATGTTAAGAATTTCTCTGAAAAGCACCTACGGTTTCTTTTAGAAAAGAGACTCTAGAGCTCTTAGGTAGAATAACAGTACTAATTTTTTTTTTTTTGGTACTGGGATTGAACTCGGGTACTCTACCACTGAGCCACATCCCCAGCCCTATTTTGTGTTTTATGTAGAGACAGGGTCTCACTGAGTTGCTTAGCACCTTGCCATTGCTGAGGCTGGCTTTGAACTTGGGATTCTCCTGTCTCAGCCACCCAACGTTCTGGGATTATAGGCATGTGCCACCACAGTACCAATTTTGAAACAGTACCAATTTTGAAAATGCACCAGGTAATGTTAATTCTGTTTTTCTCATACTGTCTTCCTCGTGGTTTGGGGCAACTTCTGCTTTAAATTTGGGTGCTGCAATACTAAATTTTGTGTTTGCCTCCAGATTGAGAAATAATGTGGGTGGTAGGGGGCATTGTCGCTGCTGAGTATTAATCTGGCCCCTGAGACTTAGGGACAGCTCCTGCACAGTCCTGTGTTTCACCTTTTATCTGCTTAGATAGGTAGAGAAAATTGGGCTGTTTCTTAGTTCTGTTTTTAAATCTTATGTGTCTTCATGTATAAATGAGGATAAGAAGAGTCTTTGGTAGAGTTGTGAGCATTAAATTAGATGAGGCAAATAAAGTGATCAATACATTGAAACGGTTCAGTAAATGTTACCTAGAACAAATAAGCAAAATGACTTGCTCCTTTAGTTGTTATTCTCTTCCTCCAACTTGAAACCTTTGTTTAAAAATAACCCCATTCAAGATCATCTATATTTAAAAACAGCCACTAAGGAAAGGAAAAAGGAAAGGAAGGCCTTGGTTTGCACCGAAGACAATTTGATATGAATTTTCTGCAGCCAGAGTTGGCAGGGTTAATGTGCGCCAGCTGAGAAGCCATGCTGTTACCTTCTGGCAGCCCATACACAGATGCTGTTGTATTAATTACAAAAGAAAACCCGAATAACTCAGAAGTCCTCTAACTGTCAGAGAGGCAGCTGCTTCATCTCTGAAACAGGTTTCCTTCCTCCCTCCTACTGTCAGTCTACCACTTTTGATCTCTTCTTTAGTGAACTGCTAAGACTGCACTGTTGGTCCTCAGAGCTCCTGGTGAGTTCAGTCAACTTTTTGATCTGTAGTTAGAGGAGTCCAGGGGGAGCATGCATAATTAAATTCACATATAAGTTAAAGTAAAATAAAAACAATCAGACCAACTTCCCATCTCTTTCCCATCCTTACTCTTTTAATAGTTAAAACTGACAGTATTTTAGAACTGGAAAGGATGTTAAAGAGGATCTAATCCAACTCCCTCAGTTTACAGATGAGCAATTCAAAGCACGCAAAAAGAGCAAGTAGACTGCCAAGGTCACAGAGCTAGTCAGTGGTAAGCCTGGGATCAGAACATCTGCCCTCATCTGCTCCTCCCACTTCTGTGTTGCACACTTCATCACTGACCTGTGTGCCCAGAGAAGCAAGGAGTAAAGCCTCCAACATTCAACTTCATTTCTCAGCCAGGCATGGTGGCACATTCCTTAATCCCAGCTGCCTGGGAGGCTAAGACAGGAGAGTTGCAAGTTTGAGCCCACCTTGGGCAACCAGCAAGATCCTATCTCAAAATAAAATGATCTGGGGCTGTAGCTCAGTGGTAGAGTGCCCCCCAATTCAATCTCCAGACTACGGGGGGAAAAAAAGAAAGCAATGATCTTCATTTCTCATGTTCATGTTCAAATCTTATAGACATGTGGGAGATCAATGAAAAAAGTAAAGATGTGGGGCAAACAAAGGGCTTGGACAGCAATATATTGAAAAAGAGTGATGATGTCCATCTTTTTTTTGTGATTATGATTTCTTTTTAATATAAAATGAGAGTAGATTAAAATGGAAAAGAAATTTTCACTTCAGTTGTACACATGGCATATTGAGACAATGTTCACCTATAAACAACCTAGAATAAAACAAGTCTTATTTCCAAACACACTGTAACTAGAAATATGCAGACTCATGTTCTCCAATATAAGATGATCTAGAACACAAACTTCAGTTTTATTTATCATTGTTGTTGATGATGTCCATCTTGAAGACCTTTCTTCAGTCCAATAGGTTGTGCTTGGAACCCTTATGGAGTGCCTGAAAACAGAGAATCAGAACTGGACTCAACTTCAGCCTTGCCCATTGCACTGGTCTTTGGTTATTTTAACAGTGGTAGTTTTATTTGTAGTTACTGTTTTTGTGAGAGAGATGGAGCAAAGGAGGTGATAATTTGGTCAGATGAATAATGGGGTGTGTCTCCTGTGGTTCTGGCTGATGCTGCATGTTTTATTGGCTTTCTTGTAGTTAGCACTTGGTCTCGGAGGTGTTGAGGCCCTCCTTCTGGTCCTCAAAAGTAGTTTAGTTGGTTTTCTTCTCTAGTATCCCTTCTCCTAGTAATAGCAGTAACAAAGCTTGGGTAAGTTTGCTATTTTTGTTTATTTTTTCATTAGGAAACAACAACTTTTATTACAAGAATTTAAAGGTTGTCAATGTGAATTGACACCTAGATACATGAAAATCTGGGGATGGGGCATGGGAAAAGAGGAAAACTGGGAAGAGTAGATGAGAGAAGATAGTCTGGCTGGACTTTACAAGCTCAGGTTGACACTGTGGTAGTTAAATTCTGCCAGGTGATTGAGGAAGGTTCTGTTCTTCTGTCCTTATATACTTTCTGGGTTGAAATAAAGGCATTTTTTAGGAATAATAGTTCCCTTGAACTATTCTTTTTTTAAAAAATTTTTTTGTAGTTGTAGATCGACAACATGCCCTTATTTTGTTTGTTTTTATGTGGTGCTGAGGATCGAACCCAGTGCCTCATGCGTGCTAGGCAAGCACTCTGCCACTGAGCTACAACCCCAGCCCTTCCCTTCATGATACTGTACTTTTTGAAATACTTTGTGGATTCACTTGTAGCTTTCTGTAGACAACTCTCTGCCATAAATGGATTCTGACCCAGAACGAACAAAAGTATAACTTTAAGTACTTCCTGTTTGTCAGTCATTGTATTGGATGTTAAGGATACAGAGAGAAATAGGATGGTTCTTTATGCTTTTGATAAGTATAAACAGATAATTAGAATAAACTATAAGTGTATAATTATGAACAAGGTACAAAGGGACCTTGTACACAAATGGGACTAGCCCTAGCTCATTGCTACTTTCTAAGTGGTCATATAGACAATTGACTGAGCACCCTTGCTTTTTTAGATCATAGGTCAAAGATTAACCAGTAGGAGGGCTGAGGTTGTGGCTCAGTAGTAGAGCTCTTGCCTAGCATGTATGAGGCACTTTGTTTGATCCTCAGCACCACATAAAAATAAGTAAATAAAAACAAAGGTATTGTGTTCATCTACAACTAAAAAAATTTAAAAAAAAAGAATAACCAATAGGCGGGTATTTTACTCTTATGCTTAATGGTAAATATCTTGCACAGAATTAGGCACTCAGTGCATGCTCTTTGATTTTTCTAAGGAACCCATATCTTTCCCAGAAGAGTAGATTTCTTTGTTTCAATGGCTAGTATTGCTAATGTTTATGTGCAGGCAGGGCGATGCTCATACAGACAGGCATGAAAGGAAGGGCCTCAGTGAAATGCATGGAGGGGCCTGGGTGATCACACACCTCTTTAACCCTTTTGGTGGTACCACTTGTGGAAGAGCAGGAAGCTTGAAGGTTTGAAATAGTAGTAGGGTAGGTTCATCCTGAAGTAAAAACACTTTTGAAGTGAATCAGGCCTCTTCAATTTTATGAACGAATCAGCCAGCCTACAAGTGGTTTAATGTAGTTTATGGTAAAGTGACTAAAGCAAATACTATTTCAGTTAGTAGTACTGCCCAAAACTTTAATTATGATGTATGTATTTGGCTCAAAGATTGGTCTTCCTGAATCTTAGATGTAGGCAGGCCCTGGAGCTGGAGAAGTGGGAAAGGATCAAGTTCAGGGAATCAACTTCTGGTTCTTTTTCCCCAAACAGAAGTTTTCATGCTTTAGGAGGATTGTTTGTCTCTATTTAATACTATAAAGCTGTTTGATTTATAGTATGAAGTTAGCCATTCAGATCAGTGTTGGTTGTCCTGAGAGTATTTTTGAGATAGATCACATCTCTTCCTAGCTGTGCCTAGATTTTGTTTCCAAAGGCAGTTTTTTCCCTTTGTCTTACTCAGAGTGTTATCATCCATAAACAGAAGGAATATGCCTTGATAGGAACTATTCATCTTAATAGTTGAGCACCTGATATTCTAAAAACAGATGACTTAGCAGCTGGGACACTGTCACCAGCTATCAGAGAGATGAACTGGAAAATAGTCTAGAGCTCATTCACTCATGAAAAACTTTTCATTTCACTGTAAGTGTATATACAGATGAGCTTCAATATTTAGTTACGAAATGTGTTGTAAATGAGGAAATTTTTCTTTTAGGTCCTGACATCCTGAGTCTCTGTCTACTCTTCCTCATTCTTCTTTCTTTACTCCTTTTTCCTCCAATCTCCCCTTCCCCAACCAGGCCAGCTGAGCTGCATTTCCTTCCCACCTAAGGAAGAGAAGTACCTACAGCGGATTGTGGACTGCCTCCCCTGCATATTGATCCTCGGCCAGGATTGTAATGTCAAGTGTCAGTTGTTGAACCTGCTCTTGGGGGTACAGGTGCTTCCCACCACCAAGCTGGGCAGTGAAGAAAGCTGTAAGCTCCGCCGCCTCCGCTTTACCTATGGGACTCAGACCCGGGTCAGCCTGGCACTCCCTGGACAGTATGAATTAGTACACACGCTCACCGCTCACCAGGGAACCTGGGAGACCATCCCTGAAGAGGACCTGGAGGTTCAAGAGGACAGTGAGGATGCTGCTCATGTTTTAGCTGAATTGGAAGTGACGATGCACCATGCCCTCTTACAGGTACTAGTCTTGTACATTAGTCGTACTAATACTAGCTTTTTTTTTTAATATTTATTTTTTAGTTGTAGGTGGACACAATATTTTTATTTTATTTTTATGTGGTGCTGAGGATTGAATCCAGTGCCTCACGTGTGCTAGGTGAGCACTCTACCACTGAGCCATAACCCCAGCCCCACATAACCAGCTTTTATTTTGATTTCTTGAAAAAATAGTTTGGCAATAAATACTCTGGGCTCTGAACAGCATCTTGTGTAATAAGAGGAACAAAATCTAGAAAGTTGAAAACAGATAAGGGCATCACCCATCCCTGCTTCTGCCTATGATACTGCAAGGGAGTAATTTGCTTGTCTCCCACTCTGAAAGAAAAGGAATATGTGGCCAGTACGTGGTGGCACATGCCTCTCATACCAGCATCTTAGGAGTCTGAGGCAAGAGGATCTCAGGTTTCAAGCCAGCCCAGGCAACCTAGTGAGACCCTGTCTCAAAATAAAAAGGGGTAGAGATGTGGCTCAGTGGTAAAGTGCCCCCAGGTTCAATCCCCAGTACCCTTCCAAAGAAAATAAAAGAAAAGGAATATGTGATAATCTGATAATTGGGTCTTGGTAAGCTTTTACAGAATAGTTATCATCAGGGGCTGGGGCTATAGCTCAGTGGTAGAGCTCTTGCCTAGCATGCGTGAGGCAGTAGGTTCGATCCTCAGCACCACATATAAATAATAAATGAATAAAATAAAGATCCACCAACAACTAAAAAAAAATAAAAATAAAGAAAAAAAAGAATAGTTATCATCAAGGCTAGAATTTTTTTTTTAAATTTCTTGGTAGGAGGATGTTGCTGGAATTGTCTCTTTCTCTTTCAAAAAGGATAAGATGAAGCTAGGTGCGGTGGTGCATGCTTGTAATTCCAGCACTTTGGGAGGCTGAGACAGGAGAATCACGAGTTCAAAGCCAGCCTCAGCAACGGCGAGGCGCTAAGCAACTCAGTGAGACCCTGTCTCTACATAAAACACAAAATAGGGCTGGGGATGTGGCTCAGTGGTCGAGTGCCCCTGAGTTCAATCCCCAGTACCAAGAAAAAAAAAAGAAGAAGATAAGATGATAGATAATTAATGCTCTTATTAGAATTGAGACCATGTGAAAATTTCTGTGGAGTTTTCCTTAGATCTAGCCATTAATATACTGAGTGGGAGAGTTCATTTCCTCTTACTTTGTAAGGAATGCAGGTCTGGTTCAATGTAAGGAGACATAGCAGTCCTGTCAGTTGAAGAATATCTTGGCTTCTCTTTTGAAGTGACATCCCCAAGAGAGCACAGATGCTGTGCCATCTCCCAGGAGCTCATATTGTCTGTCCAGCATTCTTACCTCCACTTGGGAAGGACTCTGCTGGTCTCCTGGGCTTTCTTTGGTGCAGAATAGCTAGGAAAAGACCATTTGCCTTGACCAGATGATGGTCAGCAAAGCATGTGACTATGCCAGGGAGTGGGTAGGAAGAAAAGAATGCAGTGGGGCTGGGGCTACAGCTCAGTGGTAGAGCACTTGCCTTGCAAGTGTGAGGCACTAGGCTCGATTGCCTCAGTACAACATAAAAATAAATAAAGCTATTGTGTCCATCTACAACTAAAAAAAAAATTAAAAATAAAAGAATGCAGTGATCTTCTGAATGGGGAATTTATCATCTGGGGTAGCTGTGTCGGGAAGGGTGGACTAGTTTGATGAGATTTGGGAGAATGGTTTTTTCCCTTTCTTATAATTTCTTCATCTACTCTTCTTGCTCTCTCAGTCAATGAATGAACTCTTTGGTGTGGCTGTGGCCTGTGATGCTCTAGAAGTAGAAACTGCCTTCTCATTTCCTTCCACATATTTCTTTTATCTTTTTTATGCTAGAGGGGGCTATGTAAAGCTCTTGCTTTTTCTTGGCTCAGTGGTGGATTTTCTCTGTGTTCAGACTGCAAGCTTATACTTCTTAGCTCCAGGTCAGTATGAGAATTCTTTTTTTTTTTTGGTACCAGGGATTGAACTCAACCACTGAGCCACATCCCCAGCCCTATTTTGTGTTTTATGTAGAGACAGGGTCTCACTGAGTTGCTTAGCGCCTCGCCATTGCTGAGGCTGGCTTTGAACTCATGATTCTCCTGTCTCAGCCTCCCAAAGTGCTGGGATTACAGGCATGCGCCACCGTGCCCAGCTTCAGTGTGAGAATTCTTTGGTAACTCTAGTAGTAATCCTTGTTTGTTGACCGAGGTGTGTTCAGTTGACCCATGAACTTCTTCATAGTTCATCAATATTTGATTCATACATAATCTCTCTTAATATACTACAGTAGTCTAGTTCCTTAAGGTTCCATTCACTCAGCGGTTTTCAGATGTTTTTAGATTTTAATTCACTATAAGGAACACATTTTTGGTCCTGCTGTTTGCCACATGTGGATGGACTTGGAGGATGTTAAGTGAAATAAACCAGAAAAAAACAATACAGCTGGGGCTAGGGTTATGGCGCAGTGGTAGCGTGCTCACCTAGTACGCGTGAGGCACTGGGTTCGATCCTCAGCACCACATAAAAAATAAAATAAAGATATTCTGTCCACCTACAACTAAAAAATAAATATTTAAAAAAAAAAACAATACTGCATGTGAGATCTTTAAAAAGGGGCCAAATATACAGAGAGAATAAAAACAATGGTTTCAGGAGGTGGGAAAGAGAGTGGAGGTTGTGGGGAGGAAATAAGGAAATGTATGTCAAAGGATACAAGGCAGCTGATATGGGGCTGGGGATTCTGTTCAGTGGTAGAGCCCTTGTGTGGGGACATCAGTCCTAGGGTTTCATTGTGAGGTGTAATGTTGTGGATTTAAAAAGTAGCAGATATATGTAGGATCTAGGAGGTCTAGAGAGCTAATGTTAAAGATAAGGACTGTAGTTAATAAAATTGTGTTAGGGATTTGTTAAAAAAACTAGATTTTAGCTGATATCATAAAAAAGTAACTGTGAGATGATAGATATGTTGATGTGCTTCAATGTAGTAACCATTTTACTATTTATGTGTCCCATAACATTACATTGTACTCCTCAAATATACACAATAAAATTTACTTTTAAAAAAAAGAGGAAAAGAATGTATTTTCATTAGGATCCAGTATACACACGCACGTGTGCATACACATACATAGATGTATGCATTTGAAATGAAAAGTTGTATGAAGCAATGCTTTTACTTCCTGAAATGCACACTGATATTTTCTTCTCTATTTGACTTGATTTTTTAAAAAGTGATGACAGTAACCCACTAAATTGATGCCATGACCTAATACACTGTGACCTGTGTCTTATAAACTGAGGGCTGTGGCATATGCCTATAATCCCAGCAACTCAGGAGGCTGAGGCAGGAAAATCTCAAGCTCCAGGCCAACCTGGACAACTTCGTGAGACCACATCTCAAAATAAAATAAGAAAAAGGGCTGAGGGAGTAGCTCAATGGTAGAGCACTTACCTAGCATGCATGAAGCCCTGAGTTCATTCCCCAGAACCAAGAAACAAACAAAAAAAACAAACCACTCTTGAATAGCTGAAATGATCCTGCTATCAGTCAGGTGGTTATTTTTCCCATTCTTGCCTTACAGTCTTGGAATGTGAACAAAGCTATCTGCAGAAGAGACAAGTTATTTGATTTCTCTGTGTCCTTTCATTTAAAAAATTTTTGGAGGGGGAGAGGGTACTGGGAATTGAACTCAGGGGCACGTAACCACTGAGCCACATCCCCAGCCCTATTTTGTGTTTATTTAGAGATAGGGTCTCACTGAGTTGCTTAGTGCCTCGCTTTTGCTGAGGCTGGCTTTGAACCCGTGATCCTCCTGCCTCAGCCTCCTGAGCCACTGGGATTACAGGCATTTACTACCATGCCCTACTTGTCCTTTCATTTTAAAGGTTTAACACCCCCCCCCCCTCCGCTTCCTTTGTCCTTTTTCTTCCCTTCCCTTCCAGGTGCTGGAATCAAACCTAGGGCTTTGTGTGTGCTAGGCACACTCTACCACTGCACTACACTTGCAGCCCTAATTGGTTTAAATTTCTAATGCTCATTTACCTTTTTTTTTTAAACATTTTTAAAAAATTGTCAATGAATCTTTTTATTTTATTTATTTATTTGTATATGGTGCTGAGGATTGAACTCAGGGCCTCACACATGCCAGGGAAGCACTCTACCACTGAGCCACAACTCCAGCCCTTCATTTACTTTCATTTCATGAGTTGAAGTGATACAAGAAAATGCAAACTGTTCCCCAAGTGTTTATCTGAGCACATATCTTACTATAAGTTCCCAGGGCCTTCTACTGATAGTGCTAAGCATGCAAACTGAAGTCACAACTGATGAGGAATTGGAATTGCAGTGTCAAATCAGTTTTCTCTGGGCTCACTTAAGATGTAGATTCTCATTCTTCTTGAGGAATTCTCTAGCCTCTCATGTCATTTCATGTGGTTGGTGGGGCTTCCTTAGCCAGTGTTTTTCCAGATCTGCTTTATTCTCCAGTGGTTTTGATGTAAAACTGGTAACAGAACCTAGTGGTCTAAGTTTAGAACCCCTTGATGCTGAGCCGCAGAGGCGCTTCCAGCCTTTGTGGAATTCAGGCACTGCCCTTTGGCCACAGTTGGGCTCCTGTCTCTGTTAAACACATCAGAGATGCCTCAGCTCACTACTGGGATCTGTGCATGACTACCTGAAAGATTGTTCATGCCAATAAGAAAGATCTTTTTATTTAGCTTCGGTTATATTTAGGACCACTGATTTCACTCTAAACAGCCCTTCTATTTGATTTGTAAAGAGGGTGGCAAAGAAAGAAAGCATTTAGCTAAAGGAAATGAAGATTGAATTAGCGGAAATGGGATGTTCATTTTGAACTGTCAGATTATCAAAGCAGAATTTCCCCCTGCACTCTTGTACAATGGCCATTCTTCCAAGACGTTATTTCAAAGTCCTCATAAATTAGCCATTTTCATTTTGTTTCAGAATAGTCCCATTCACATGGTATTCCCAGCTGCTTGGTATTCCCAGCTTTTTAGTCTGGCTCCCCTGAGATTCTTGGTTCATAATTCAATAGCAGAGGGACACTGTCAAGCTGTTAGTATCTGAAATTGGTTTAGGGTTAAAATATATCATTCTTTCAATTGTAGCATATTTTGCCACTCCTCGTATTCCCTAGATCTATCTTTGTATACAAAAGTACTTCTCCACCCTCAATCCCTCTTTCTCCCACCTTCTACCTATCACCTCCCTTTTTAATTTCTTCTTATAGGTTCGAAGTAACCTTTTTTTTTTTTGGTACTGGGGATTGAACTCAGGGGCACTCGACCACTGAGCCACATCCCCAGCCCTATTTTGTGTTTTATGTAGAGACAGGGTCTCACTGAGTTGCTTAGCGCCTCGCCATTGCTGAGGCTGGCTTTGAACTCGCGATTCTCCTGTCTCAGCCTCCTGAAGTGCTGGGATTACAGGTGTGTGCCACTGCACCTGGTTTGATGGAACCATTTTTGGCCTGTCAGTTGCTCAATCTGATTGTGTGTGTGTATCTTTTTCTTTTCCCCTGCGAGCACCTATAAGAGAAGGAATAAAAAGGTATAAACAGCAGCGGAGGTGGTTTAGGGTGCTTGGTCCAAGGCTTCTGTAGCCTAGCGGTGGAGCTCCATTTACCATGACAGTTAAACAGCTTCAGTTGTTCTGCCTATGTCAGCAGCCTGTTTACCCTACCA
Source organism: Geosciurus inauris (assembly GCA_004024805.1). Classification (NCBI taxonomy): domain Eukaryota; kingdom Metazoa; phylum Chordata; class Mammalia; order Rodentia; family Sciuridae; genus Geosciurus; species Geosciurus inauris. The sequence continues at coordinate 28,691 of PVHX01002834.1, forward strand.
GGTGCTTTCTGGCCTTTTGGACAAATGTACATGTCACCCACGTCACATAGCTGCATGGGTACTGGCTCATGGTGATACCTAGTGGGGTATTTTTCAGGGAACTGATAAAGACTAATGTTTCCAGGCAAGGCCAATGACTTGCAGATAAACTTATTTAAAAAATATTTTCAACTCTAAACTAGTTGGAGTAGTAAAGTTTTCTCTTTATCACTCTGAATAGCAATCAGTGGAAATAAAATCTTAATGTTATATAGATATTGATTTTGATTTTTTAAAAATCTTGGTAGTTAATGCTTTCACAATCCATAATGATTATAAAGGGATTTTTTTTTTTTTTTTTTAAACTTAGGTGTGTGAGTCTTTACTACATTGCCCATGCTGGCCTTGAACTGTGTGTACCACCTTGCATAGTTTATATAAGATCTTAAAATGACAAAAGCTTACACAAAAATTTAACCCCCAAATTTCCTAAACATTTTTGCTAGAAAACTAGCTTCTCTCAGTTTTTGTCTAGTTATTGGCATTTAATTTGGCATCTTACAAGACAAATTTTATGTTACCTTTATTTAGATACTACATTGTCTTTTGAATGTAGCTAGATTTTTTTAAATATATATTTTTTCAGTTGTTGATAGAACTTTATTTTTATTTATATGTGGTGCTGAGAATCGAACCCAGTGCCTCACACATGCTAGGCAAGTGCTCCACCACTGAGCTATAGCACCAGCCCCAAGCCAGATTTTAAAATGAGGGTTGATAGGTAAGATAGGAAAGAAGGCCAGGTATAGCACCACCTATAATCTCAACAACTTAGAAGGCTGAGGCTGGAGGATTACAAGTTTGAGGCCAGCCTCAGCAACTTAGTGAGGCCCTGCCTCAAAATAAAAAGGGCTAGGGGGCTGGGGCTGTAGCTCAGTGGTAGAGCACTTGCCTAGCACATGTGAGGCCCTGGTTCCATCCTCTGCACCACATAAAAATAAATAAATGGAATAAAGGAATTGTGAAAAAAATCTTTAAAAAAAAAAGGGCTGGGGATATAGCTTAGTGGTAGAGCAGCTTTGGATTTAATTGTAAGGGGGGGAAAAAAAGAAGGTTGTTTGAAGTCTCCAAGGCAAGAAGATATTCTTAGGAAGAAGGAAATATATGGAATTAGGCCAAAAATGGTTATTCCAAGGGAAAAGAAAAAAGGGTGTGTGGGAATATGTACAAGGCAGAGGAATACAGAATATTTTAGAGGTATAATTAAAATAAAGAAGCCATTATTTTATGGGCCAAAAAAAGGGAAACTGAAGTGATGTGTTAAAAGAGATTGGGAGCTAGGGTTGTGGCTTGGTGGTAGAGCGCTTGCCTAGCATGCATGAGGCACTGAGTTCGATTCTCAGTACCACATATAAATAAAAAATAAAGATCCATAAAAAACTAAAAAAATACTTTAAAAAATGATGTGGGAAGTTCAGGCAAATGCTGAATTATAAATGCCTTATAGGCAGTAATCCTGTGTTCTTTAACTTTTTTTTTACCTTTCTTCTAATGCACACTAGTATATATAGTGAAAGGTAATTGTCCTGCATACATTGTTTTTCCAGTAAAGACCTAAAGACCTAAGAATACTCTGTGGAATAGTTATGTGGACTTGGGTTTAATATGGACCATAGGTTAATATGGCTATTAGGGATGTGTGTGATTTAGAGGCAAGATTTTTTTTCTTTTTTTTGTACCAGGGATTGAACCCAAAAATGCTGTACCATTCAGTCACATCCCCAGCCCTTTCTATTTTGAGACAAGGTCTCACTATGTTGCTTAGGGCCCCACTAAGTTGCTGAGGCTGGCCTCCAACTTGAGCTCTTTCTGACTCTGCCTCCTGAGTAGATTACAGATGTGCATCACTGTGCCCAGCTAAGATTTTTTTTTTTTTTTTTTGCAGTGCTATGGATCAAACCCAAGGCCTCAGATATACTAAGTACACACTCTATCACTAAACTACACCCCTAGCCAAAGTTTTTGTTTGGTTTGGTTTGGTTTGGTTTTGGTACCAGGAATTGAACTCAGAGGTTCCACTAAGCCACATCCCCAACCCTTTTTATATTTTATTTAGAGACAGGGTCTCACTGAGTTGCTTAGGGCCTCTCTTAAGTTGCTGAGGCTGGCTTTGAACTTGGAATCCTCCTGCCTCAGCCTCCCATGATGCTGGGATTTTCAAAAAATTTCTAAGCTTATCATAGTAGACTTGATATCCCTAAAGGAACAGCCTGAAGCTAGGATCATCTTTTCTTAATTCACTGTCAGTCATTCATCTTTGGCCTTCCAAATCTAGATTTTAGGGAGAAAATCTGACAGAGATTACAACCTCTGAGTAGAGGCTGGTGGAAGTAGGGAGTCTTTCTCAACTCAGAATTTGAAAGGCAGAACACTTTTGTTGGGGCCCTTAAAAGTATTTTCTTTCTTTTCTTGGGCGGGGCATACCCAGGATTGAACTCAGGGGCACTTGACCACTGACCCACATCCCCAGCCCTGTTTTGTATTTTATTTAGAGACAGGGTCTCACTGAGTTGCTTAGCACCTCGCTTTTGCTGAGGCTGGCTTTGAACTCATGATCCTCCTGCCTCAGCCTCCTGAGCTGCTAGGATTACAGGCATGTGCCACCATGCTTGGCTTAAAAATATTTACTTTCTGACTTATTTTATAATGTCTCAGCCAGTCCTTGGAGGATATTATCTTGTTTTTTAGCAGAGTCTTTGCTCTGTACTAGCATGTGCTTTTTATTTTATTTTAATTAACTAATTAATTTGTAGTACTGGCGATTGAACCCAGGGGTGCTCTGTAAGTGAGCTATGTCTCTAGCTTTTTGTATGTTTTATTTTAAGACAGGGTCTCTCTAGGTTGCCCCGACTGGCCTGGAATTTTGGATCCTCCTGCTTTGGCCTCCCTAGTTGCTAGGATTACAGGGTTGTGCCACCATGCTCAGCTTAGCATATACTTTTAAATATAGAACCCTAGAGTTATTGGAATTTCTAAAATTGTCTTCTCTGTCCTTTGCTTTCAGAATTTGCGTGACACAGTGGGCCTTCAGTGACTGATTAAATATGGTCTTTATAGTTATGTGGACCTAGGTTTACATCCTGAGTTTGTTATTTAGCTGTGACTCATTTGTAAGATGGGCTAGTAGTTCCTATCTTTTAGGATTGGTGTGAAGCCAGCATGAGAGAGTATGTCTAAAGCATCTAGCAGTGTCTGGCACATAGTAAACCAGTTCCTTCTTTCCTTGGAATGAATAAATCAGTGTCCTTGAGAAGAAGGCTTTCTCCTCTTTCAGTCCCCCATTCCCTTCCCTGATAACTATCCATGTTGGAAGTCCTTCCTTTTGTCAAATTTAAGTCCTTCTTGTTCCAGCTAACTTATAGTCACTGTTCTATCTTGTTAGAGGAAAAATTCTTCATAATTGGTTATGACTTACTTTTATAATAAAATGAAAGAAGTATGTCACAAAAGGTCATTAATCAGAAGTATATAAAAGCTAAAAGGTAAAATCTTTCCTCTTTCCTCTTTATCTCTTCTTCATTCTATTATTTTGTCTCTCAGTGATTCTAGTAAGTGGTAAGAGAATAAAGTTTCAAATCCCTACTTTGATTTGCATCTGTGGATACCTGGATGGATGTTTGTCCTCAGGATAGAATGCACAGAGGCTATTCAGTACATTTTTGTCATCTTGTCTGTCTCCTAATTCATTGCAGCATGAAATACAGAGAAGATAATTCCAATCCTGAAATATCCTTTGGATATTTGAGATTGTAAATCTATTTTCTTTGAGCATGATGGTTCATGCTTTCTGTGTCTAGTTGAGGGCTGTGGTTATGATTCCATTTTTCCAGATCTCGTTCGTGTCTGGCCTCTGAGTAACCACATGATGTTTTTACTAGGTAGAGAGATGAGCTTGTATCTATTCAGTGTTGACTGCTGGAATAAAGCTCTTGGTTGGCTTCACATTAATTCCAGTTTCTCATGAGGCATGTTATGGCCTAGAAACCCATCCAGTTGGAGAGAGTATTTGTACTAGTGAGTATTTGTACTAGTGAGTCAAGGTTTTACTACAATGTAATAAGAATAGAGGTATATTATTTAAAATGTAATTAATATTCAAGAGTGAAAATGAGTTCTGGAGAACCAACCCTGTGAAAAACAAACAGGAAAAACTTCTCAAGTCCTCTGCAAGAATGACATGGGAGGAGAATTGGAAGTAAAGATGACTAGGATGCGGGGACAGTGATGAGGTTGAGGCTGTGTAAACTGCTGAGCGAGGGCAGGACTGTTAAATAATTGTGTACTCCTTTTTCTGTGTGATATAAACCTAAGGCTTCAGAATGGTAGAGAAAGCAAAGACATCTGCTTCTTACTGACTTTAGCCTGAGTATATCACTGTTTTCTGTTTGTTTGAATCATCAATTAGTATAATCACCCTTTGCCACAGTGGAGTTACTAAGGTGCTGTGAGCTATAGAGTAAGGAGACCTCACCAGTAAGAGCCAGTATTCTCAGGAAGCAGTCAGTGATTGAGTGACTGCTTCTTGGACTTTAAAGTAGTGTCGTCTTACCTAAGAAACAAAACCAAAGCATCATTCTGATACTTGCAGAGTAGCAAGCACCTTTCCGTTACATTCTCTTAATCCTGCCAGGAAAATTGATGGTAGTAAATCAGCTTCTGTACATTCCATGGAGTTGTACAAAACACATTGTAGAAGAGAAATCTCTTTTAGGATTTTACTGTGATTCAAAATGGGAATTAAGGGATATTCTCACAATTCCCTGAGATTCTTTTCCCTTGATAAGAACATAATGCTTACTCACTGCCTCATTATTGGAGTGGAGGCAAACAGCAATATCAGATAAATGTGTAGGATAAGATATAAAGGATGTGGATTGAAAGAAATTTTACATATGATGATTGAATGGTTTTGAGCAAGTAGTAAAAGCATCATTTCTTTATTAATTCATTCTGTATTTATTTACTGCATGCTTACTAAATGCCAGGCACTGTACTGGGTTATAGGAAGGGTGGTCTTCTGAGTAACAATCTGAGGTCAGACTTGAGTCTCAGATGGCCATAATAGGGCCCAGGACAGCTCTGGCTCATCCTCTCTGTGTTAATTATTATTATTTTTTCACTCCCTGTCTCCAGGAGACAGTGCTGGCTTCCCTTTTTGTTTATAACCATGAAACATGAGTCATCCCTTCACTGTATTGCAGAATCACATATCACATTCCAGTCTAGTTTGTACTACTGCCAGGGTCTCAGCCTGTGGCTCTTTGCCTGTCTTCTGACAGTCATGATAGAATAGCAATACCAACTGCACAAATGCGTTAACTGCTGAAGGGAGAAGAGAGCATGGTACCTGTTGTTTATCCATTTTTGTTCAGTACAAGATATATTTAGGAATGGATAGCTTCTTTCTAGGTGCCAGTATATCAGATCATACCCTACCATTAGACAGCCTTGATTTTTTTTTTTTAATGAATTTGCAATTACGAGCTTTTAAAAGGGCATTGGTCGTACGAGCAGAGTTGGCAGCTTTAGCTGCTGGTTATGTTGTGTACACAAAGTGGTCTTTTGAGGAAAACCTGAAAATATATTTTAGAATATGTTTAGAATATAAACAATCAGACAAATTCTTCCTGAAGATTTTTTAAATAATACTTTGATTTCAGATATTTCGGTTTTCTTTGTATAAGTTTGATTGCTTGATATCTTTGAAAATGTATATATTTAGAGGAGCTTTACAATATAAAAAAACATTGTCACTAATAATTCTTGACCTAGTATAACTGTTTCCATGTCTTGGGATTTCTTTTTCTTTATCTGATTATTATATGTGGCTATAATGTTGGTATTTATGCAATTGTATGTTCCATTCTAAATCTTGAAATCTCTTATGTGCCAACTTTTTAAAAATGCCTCTCTGAAGTGACTCACACATCAGCATTTGTGACTCAGGGTAGCGAAAGGGGTTGTTTTGAACAGCAAGATGAGCGTCAGACTGGTTTTCCAACCAGAATACATTCTCTGCAATTTCAGGCACAGATGAAACAGCAAATTCCTCTTGGCCTGGCCTTGGGTGAGGAGTAGGTGGATTTATGCAGTGTTTGCTCAGATTACAAATGGGGAGATGCTAAAAGCACTTTAGCTTTTGGGAGTGGAAAGTGGCCAGTCAAATGAACACCATGTGACCTACCTGCAAATGAAGCTTAAGTTCTTTGTTGGAAAAGGTGAGACTTTTGTGCTTTGCTCTTCTGCTTTGCTTAGAGTAGAAAAAAATAAAAACAATATACATGCACGGAGTGTCAGTGTCAGTGGAAACAGATACTGGATGTAATAGGTTGGCATTTTCCAGTCCTTTCTTATGTAGAGAAGGATATCAAAAAGGAAAAGGACTCAGGTTTTTATTTTTTAAAAATCTTTTATCAAAAAATATCTGCTGTTCAGGGGCAGGGATTGTGGCTCAGTGGTAGAGCGCTTGCCTTGCATGCGTGAGGCACTGGGTTTGATCCTCAGCACCACATAAAAATAAATAAATAAAGATATTGTGTCCATCTACAACTAAAAAAAAAAAAAAAATTAAAAAAAATCTGCTGTTCAAATAAGGTAAGGAGTGAAAACAGATATTAGTTGGAAAGGAAATAAAATATAATTGCATCTGTTTTAGGTTTCAGATATTCAGTCTGAGAACTCTTAAGGTCTTAAACTTGAACAGATGTGTGTAGAGTTATCTTATAACTCAGTAAGTCTAGAGTGCTATGAATGGAATTGGTTTTGAGTTTGCAAACCTTTGAAGAGATGAGTCTGTGTACCTGTAATAGTGATGTGGGCCTGAGTTCCTAGTCACACCTTTATGTAGACATTTTCAGAAATATGAGGCATAACCTGTTCAGTGAATGAAAATAAATGCCTTAAATGCTTTGAAATGCCTCAGGAAAGAAGTAGAAAACAAAAACAGAAACTATAGCCTTGGAAAAGGACTTGTGGAAGGTTTGTTTCTAAACTCAAAATCATTCTGGAAACTCACTTTAGAAACTTGGGATATAGATTAAATTGGATTCAGTTGTGTGTAACATCATCACAAAAACAAGAGTTTAAACAAGGCAGCACTTAATTTTTTTCCTTACACAAAAGAAGTCCACATCTAGGCAACTGAGAGCCTTTTTGCTTCATGGTGGTTAGTGCTGGCTCCCAGCCTCAGCTTTGACTAGGTCTTCAATATGACCACTGCTGCTCTAGCTATCACATTGCACTGGAGCAGGAAGATTGGCCAGGCCAAAGGGCGTGCTTCCTGATTGGAATCATCCTCCCCTGAAGAGCTTTCCTGGAAGCCCCAATCTATCTGTAGAGGAAGTTGCCTTCCCCAAAATATAGAACATACATATTGGCCTAGTGGACCTTGATCTCTGCCATGCCAGGTGATCATATTTTTAAGGGAATTACCAAGACTTAGGTGGCTAAGACTTTGGGATACCTGCAAAATCTTAGAATAGGACAATAATGTTTGGTGACGTAGCTTTTAGTTTGCTGCATAATTGGTTCAGCAATGTTGAGGAGTTACTATGTGCTCGGCACTGAAGTTAAAATAGTGAACAAGATAAACATGGTCTTTGCCCTCAAAAAGGTTTACAGGCTAATGGAGAACAAAATGGATTTTAAATAAATAAATTATAAACATGTTGAACATTAATTAGGGAAGTAAAGAGTGTTTGGAGCCAGGTGCGGTGATGCACGCCTGCAATCCTAGCACTTTGGGAGGCTGAGACAGGAGAATCGCGAGTTCAAAGCCAGCCTCAGCACTGGCAAGGCGCTAAGCAACTCAGTGAGACCCTGTCTCTACATAAAACACAAAATAGGTCTGGGGATGTGGCTCAGTGGTCAAGTACCCCTGAGTTTAATCCCCAGTAACACACAGACAAAAAAAAAAGAAAGAGGGTTTGAGATTGTGTAATAGTAAAAACTCTGTAAGGCTATGACATGGCATACACTGAGATTTAAAGGATACTTAGTTATTAACCAGGTTAGAAAATGGGAAGAGGGTTTGTGAAGAGCAAAAAAGAGGGAGAAATTCCAGGCAGACTTACTTCCAGCCTGGTAATTTCCATAACAGTTCCTTTTCCTTCTATTATTTGTCTTATTTCTTCATCAGAGGGAATCACTGGGAATTTCCAAGCAACAAAGGAAGGCAGGGACTGAATATTCTCTTTATCTGAAATGGCTGAAGCGACTGCCATCTTTCTACTTGTTTTTTCACTGTCTCTGGATGAGCGCCTGCCTTCACAGGCTGTTCAAGGGAGTGTTGGTAACCGAAGAAGGAGGTGGACAGATGATTGGGGTGCATTGAGATCCATAGATCTGGATTTTGGTCTCAGTTGGGACTTTGGGGAGGCAAGGATTGGTTCTGATCCTGAGGTGCTGATATGACCCCCTTCCCCTTCCAGGAGGTGGACATTGTGGTGGCACCATGCCAAGGTCTCCGGCCCACAGTGGATGTTCTGGGTGACTTGGTGAATGATTTTTTACCTGTGATAATGTATGCACTCCACAAAGATGAACTCTCTGAGAGGGAGGAGCAGCAGCTTCAGGAAATCCGAAAGTATTTCTCCTTTCCCGTGTTCTTTTTCAAAGTGCCAAAGCTGGAGATAATAGACTCCTCCATCAGGAGAATGGAGAGTGAAAGATCACCACTTTATCGTCAACTATTTGACCTGGGCTATCTAAGCAGCAGTCACTGGAACTGTGGGGCCCTCAGCCAGGACACTAAACCTCAGAGCATGTTGGTGGAGCATAGTGAGAAGCTGAGACACTTGAGCACGTTTTCTAACCAGCTGCTACAGACCCGCCTGGTGGATGCAGCCAAGGCCCTGAACTTGGTGCACTGCCACTGCCTGGATGTCTTCATCAACCAGGCCTTTGACATGCAGCGAGACCTGCAGATTACTCCCAAACGTCTGGAATATACTCGAAAGAAGGAAAATGAGTTGTATGAATCATTGATGAACATTGCCAACCGAAAGCAGGAAGAAATGAAGGACATGATTGTTGAGACACTTAACTCCATGAAGGAGGAACTTCTGGATGATGCTGCCAACATGGAGTTTAAAGGTAGGTCCTTGCAAGCTTGGTGGGGTACAGGACTTCAGGGACTTCCCTTTTCTGGCTGGAAATTGAGTACATTAATTCTTAAGGTTACCAGCAAAAACCTCTCTTAAATCATGTAGCCCTTGGCGGCCTCTCTTGTTCTCAGGGAGCCTCTTGGAAGATTCCATGTCACTACTGCCAGGGCCAATTAGCCCATGTTTTGGTAAAACCATCCTAATAGCTCTCTATCCTCCACTTTCCATCTGTCCCTGGGCCATGAAGGAGCTGGAGAAGAGCTGCTTAAAGAAGTTTACTAGGAGCCAGGCGCGGTGGCTCAAGCCTGTAATCCCAGCACTTAGGGAAGTTGAGACAGGAGAATCGCAAGTTCAGAGCCAGCCTCAGCAATGGCGAGGCGCTAAGCAACTCAGTGAGACCCTGTCTCTACATAAAACACAAAATAGGGCTGGGGATGTGGCTCAGTGGTCGAGTGCCCCTGAGTTCAATCCCCAGTACCAAAAAAAAGGAAGTTTACTAGGTAGGCTTTAACCTTTGCTCTATCAGTATGGCCTGCGTTTCTTTGTAGTTCTTTTTGTTTCATAGTCTTATTTTTCTTTTTTCAGCTGCTCCTGAAACTCAATTCAGGGGGATTTCCCAAAGTAATGTTTTTAGCTTTTCTGGCCGTCCCATTCTTCACAAATGGCTATTAACAAAATTGAGTGAAAGTGATTGGTTAGGTCTTTTGGTGTCTGAGGTTTAGATGCTGCTGACTTTGTATACTGAGGACTGTATGAACCTCCGTGTGTGAACATAAACTCTGCTACCTTTAATTGAAATGACTCAGTTTGCAAGGTGCTCTTTAGACCCTCAATCATGAGTAGATGTCCAAATCCCCTAGAGGCTTTCTGAAAACATGGATACTCAAGACTACTAAAGGCCACTCCAGACTTAATCAGGACTTCTGATTTAGCACCTAGTGTCAGTGTTTTCCATATCCTCCCTAGATAGATTCCACTCGTTTCCATTTTTTAGATTATGGAACTAAGGCTTAAAAGGATTAAGTACTGTGTCCAAGGTCCCACGGCACTACCTGAGTCACATAGGTAGGCTTTGAAGCCAGACTGCCTGATTCCTCAGCCCATACTCTTAATTTCCATACTTTACAACTTCTTAATCTCTTTCTAGGTACTGACACTACCCTATTCTTTTTTATTTATTTATTTATTTTTTAGTTGTCAATGGACTTTATTTTATTTACTTACTTATATGTGGTGCTGAGAATCGAACCCAGTGCGTCACATGTGCTAGGCAAGTGCTCTACCACTGAGCCACCACCCCAGCCCCACCACCCTATTCTTGATAGCCAGCTTCCACACCTCAGCAAATCTTTTAACTGTCATCTTTCCCTTGTTCCCTTGTCTAATCAGTTACCAAGTATTGATGAGTCTTCTTCCAAACTTCATATCTTTTCTATTCCATTTTCCTTAGACTAACTGAACTGTCATTACTTGACTTCTTTCTCTTCTTTCTTCACTTCATCTTTATTGGCTCCCTGTTCCTATAGACTAAGTTTAAACTCCTCAGCCTAGCATCACAGATCTCCAACGCTGAGCCCTTACCAACTTTGCCAGTCTTGTTTCCCATTCTGCACCTGCCTCTGGTTTTTATGTGAGTTGGTCTTAACTGCTTGCTGTCCTCTGAACAGTTTCTTCACCTTTTCTTTGATTGTGCCCTGCCTTAAACCTGGAATGTCTTTTATTTGTCTGTGAATTTCCAAATCCTACCTGCGGGAAGCCATCTGTGGAATGCGTGTCCTCTGCACAGTCTCTTCACCTTTTCTTTGCTTGTACCCTGCCTTAAACCTGAAATATCTTTTATTTGTCTGTGAGTTTCCAAATCGTACCTATTCTTTTTTAATTTTTTATTATTTTTTTCTTTTTTGGTGGTGCAGTGGTGCTGGGGATTGAACCCAGAACTTTATGCATGCTAGGCAAGCACAAATCCTACCTATTCTTTTTTTTTTTTTTTTGGTACTGAGGATTGAACTCAGGGGCACTCGACCACTGAGCCACATTCCCAGCCCTACTTTGTATTTTACTTAGACACAGGGTCTCACTGAGTTGCTTAGCGCCTCGCTGTTGCTGAGGCTGGTTTTGAATTCGCGATTCTCCTGTCTCAGCCTCCCAAAGTGCTGGGATTACAGGCACGAGCCACTGCGCCTGGCTCTACCTATTCTTTAAGGGCTTTCTAGGTGCCATATTTTTATGAAGTTGTCTTTAATTTTTTTTTTATACCTACTAACAGTTGCAGTCATTTGAAATTCCCATAGCATTGCATCTGTAACTTATTTTCGGTGTATTTGACTTTTTTTTTTTGGTAGTCCTAAGAGTTGAAACCCAGGGGTGCTCTACTGCTGAACCTAGCCCTTTTTATTTTATTTTGAGATAGGTCTTGCCAAGTTGCCAAGGCTGGCCTTGAACTTGTATCTTCTGCCTTTGCCTCTGCCTCCCATGTAGCTGGGAGGTGTGCACCATTACTGGGACTTCACTTTCTATATTTTAATATAGTTATTTATGTTCTTCTGACGATTTTCTAAAGTCCTGGAGTTTAAGGAGAATAGATCTGAGTCTTACATCATCATATCCCTTGTAGCAAATAACAGATTTGGGGTGGGGGGGGCGTTCTGGGGATGGAGCCCAGGGCCTTGTCAATGCTAGGCAAGTATTCTACAACTGAGCCACATACCCAGCCCTTGAATGCAGCAGGTCTTTGAAGAACGAAAAGGTTTATAAATAACAGTATCTATGTCATACTTTTTACAAAGGAAATACAGTTGACTTTAGCAAGGATAGAATGTCAGATTTCTTATAAGTCTTTCTCAAGATGAGCAAAGGTACATCTTTGGTGAATTCCCACTGCAGGAAGGAATGGCTGAGAAATGCTCACTTGCAGTAGAAATCCTAGGAAGTCCTCTCAATATTTAATTAAGGACATTGGAGCATCAATGCTAGTATCATACTGTGCATGATGAAGGAAAATCAGGGCAGCTAGGTGGGGCAGACAGTGAAATTTTTCATTGTAGTGTGCCAGGCATACCATATTTAGTGCCTGGGACATAGTCTAAAGAGACATAGGGTGATTGAACAAGTAGATCAAGTGTCTGACTCTGTTAACTATCTTGTGGATTTGTGGATCTACTTATCTAGGTGGTGGTACATTAGACACACTCTTTGTTTGTTTTCTTTTCTCCTCCCTCCCTCCCTCTTTTCCTCCCTCTTTTCCTCCCTCTCTTTCTTCCTTTTTTCCTTCCTTCCTTCCTGGTACTGGGGATGGAGCCCAGAGGCCCTCTAACACTGAGCCACACCCCGACCCTTTTTATTTTATTTGGAGACAAGGGCTCACTAAATAGATGAGACTGGCCTTAAACTTGCAATTTTCCTGCATCAGCTTCCTAAGTCATTGAGATTACAAGTGTGTGCTACTTGCCCAGCTTTATTATAGACATAATTTATATGTTTGGTTCTTATATGTTTGGTTTTTTCTAAGACTTCTCTGGGTACCCTTGAAGCAATGATAAATGATTTAAAGGAGAGCTACTACATATCTTGTGGAGGCAGATTTCTGTTACTGGTATTTTTCTTTAAATAAAGGTAATGAAGGTTAGGATGCTGGTAGAATGCTTGCCTGGCATTTGCAGGCCATAGGTTCAATCCCTAGCAACACAAATAAACAAAAAATAAAAGCAAATAAATATATAAGGTAACACATGTACTCTAGGTAACATAATATACCTACTTTATAGAATGTTTATATTTTTAAAGGATAAAATGTACATACATGCTACTTAATTCAAAGGTACAAAGCCACTGTCCCTAGGTATTTAGTTCCCCTCAATGTATTCTTTTGTAGCTTGCCATTTCACCTTTTCAATGTATATCTTAGGGAGCTTTTCACGTAAATGTGCACACAAATCTGTCTTCTTTAATGGACATATCTTAATTTATTTAACTATTCTCTTTTTTAATTTTTTTTTTTAGTTGTAGATGGACACAATGTCTTTATTTTATTGCTTTGTATGTGGTGTTGAGGATCGAACCCAGGGCCTCAGGCATGCGAGGCAAGCGCTCTACCACTGAGCTACAATCCCAGCCC